>JBBPCS010000238.1:15899-26949 GCA_037974645.1 Hollardia meadi
GTGTGTGTGTGTGTGTGTGTGTGTGTGTGTGTGTGTGTGTGTGTGTGTGTGTGTGTGTGTGTGTGTGTGTGTATCCTCAGCCTACAAAGAGAAGGTCAAAGAGCTCCCCCTGGTGTCTCTATTCTGTGCCTGCCTGAACCCACAGACTGCAGACAAACCAACATACAAGGCAGAAGGTAAAAATAAAGCACCTTCACACATATGCACACATTAACAATCGTATAGCATCAAAGCTAATAGGCACTAGTCATTCTGGGAAATGTAGGAGTTTGGGTTAGGGGGTTAAGGTTAAAGCAGAGATGTAGAAGGAATGTCAGTAAAACCACAAGATGCACTAAAAATCACATATTGATGATATGTAACAATGTGCTTCCTGGTGTTAAAAGTTCCTTGTAAATACATAATCTAAACATGGCCACAATCCAACACCACAGATGCAGTGGACCTGGGCTGGTGTGTCATCAAAGACGTGGAGGTGATCGAGTTGAACAAGCGGGCATCAGGCCAGGCCTTCGAGGTCATCCTCAAGCCCCCGTCCTTTGACGGCGTGCCAGATCTCAACACCTCCATGCCGCAGCGCCGTGACCCGTCCCTGGAGGAGATCCAAAAGAAGCTGGAGGCCGCCGAGGAGAGGCGGAAGGTGAGGGGAGAAGGGCTGGGGTTATTTTTTGTTTTGTATCAACACAAGACACCCTACTGGACAGGCCCTAATCCTAAACCTGCAACCCTAACCCGGGCTATTTGTAGCTCATTCAGGCGTCGTCAAACATCTGACAACACTCTCTGTGGGCAGCATGATTTATCATGTCAGGAGAAAAAAAGGTGGCAATGGATAAAAGGAACGAGGGAGGGGAGGAAACACCAGCAGAGGGAGGGTGGGAGGATGAAAAGAAGGACATGAAAGTCCAAAGGCAATTGTGCAAGGACACACTCACAATGGCTCGTATTCATCAAGCAAACAGGATGGTGAAGAGAGGGAGAGAAAGGGAGGGAGCAAAGGTGAGAGGAGGTAATTATACAGCTGGCACAGACAACTTGTCGTGCAACACAGCGGTTAAAAGACATCTGCAACCTCAGATGTTTACATCAATAATTGTTTGTTTTGCTATTACTTTAAAGGCCCTGAAAACATCATTGCACAATCAGCTTCTTGTTGTAATATTCTCTCAAGTCAACTCAAGCCAAAACTTTCTTTAGCTCTATCGCATTAGACAATTCTGTTTTTTCTTTTATCCTCTGCACCATTTTCACTGGTTTGAGTCGGGCTCAGTTTGTAAAAGGTGATGTCATGTCCTTCTGGGCACCAATCAGGATTTTACAGCATTTGAATCAGATACTGATGGCAGTTGTTTGGTCATCGTCAATCAATCTGATAAAATTACACCAGCACAGTCCTGATGCAGATAGACCAGAACCAGCACATATGGGTACGTTGCAAAACCTCATGGCCCCGCCTCTTTTTGGGGGATAAAGAAATTTGAGCTTCTATAGACATCAATGCAATTTGACATGCATTTAGATTAAGGTTTTGTTAGTTTATATGCATTCCTTTCATATGAAACAAACCTTTGTGTTATGGACATGTCTTATAAGTATTTTGTTACCTTGCCTGAACCTGAGTTTTTGCCTTACCTTGATAAATTAAAGTTGATCGGTCGGCTATCAGGCCCTTTCAGTCTTCCCTCATGCAAGCGGATGAGTGGCCCGACACAGTGGCCAGATATTGCTTATCCAACTATACAAATTTAAATCACAGAGTAGCATCGGGCCCAGAGGTATCTGTAAATAACCAGCTTGTTATTAACCCACTTCTTCACTGAATTAGGCTGAGATTCAGTTGTAGTTGGAGATCACAGTCATGTTTTCTGATGGTGCAACTGAGACTGTTCTCCAGCAGCCTCCCGCTCAAGCTACTAACCATCAGTAGTAACTGTAAACGTTGGGTATTAATCTAGTTGTTTCTAGTTTCTTATTCATCATCATTTAAATTTTATAATCCCTCTTTTGAAATGTGTCATTTCCATTCATTTTTTTTTTCAATTTGATACTTATTTACATGAAAATGCATCCATTGTGTTGTGATTCAAAAACACAAATGGAAAAAACAATGGTTAGCTGTGGGGAACAGTTAGCAGTAATGTGAATTACTTACTATTTCCTAAGGCGGTGGCCATGGTTACTGCAAGCACTGTGTTTCCTTTACAGGCTAACACACTTTTCACAGACTCTGCTGACTTACTCAAAGACTTAACAAACATAACCTTAACCTTAAACATAATCTTCTGTTAATAGTAAGCTACAGAGCCGGATCTCCCTATACGCTCACTACGCACGTTGCGTAGGGCCCCGCAAATTAAGCAAGGCCCCGCCTCCCCCTCGTGTCAAAGCAAGTTTGTCAATATTGACAACTTTAATGAGAGGATGAAGCGTAACTATCCTTCTAGGCATGAGAAGAGGGGAAAAAAACTCCACGAGTGTGAACTGTGGGAACAGCAAACAGGTAAACGTGTGTTCTCTCCTCTCCAAGTCTGATGTCAGCAAATAACAATAATGTTGTGTTTATGTGCTAGTTTGCAGTGCATCTCTCTGTCTGGCTTGCTAATTTACCTGCCTAGCCAGCTAGTTGGCTGGGGCAGTGCATCTCTTGGTCTGTCTGTGTTTTGCTTGCTTGACAGACTTTGCCTGACTGAAAGTGAAATACAATTATTTATTACGACTGTTAAACACCGTCGGGCAACGTGTTTATAAATTGCAGCTTGGAAAAGATTACGGCGTCATGCGTAAACATGCGTTCACATTCGCGTGCACGAAATGAAATTCGCGATTTCAAGCAGCAACCAGTGAGGACCAGTCCAGACAATATATGGCTGTGATGGCACTCCTCATAGGCGCACATAATTTTTTAAAAAGTCAAAGATTATGTAGTCTCTCAGTCAAGGTTTAGTTACAGCTCTGGTCTAATGCAAGATGGAAAGCTATTGATTGAGATTGACTAATGATCAAATATTGATATAAAAATGTTGATTAGCAGGGCATATGGATGCACAGCTCTCAGTAAATAATGACCATCAAGTATTCAGACAAGCCATAGTATAAATAGTATTTTACATTTGACATGTATTTAAGGAAATCTGGGGGAGCCAGTTTGAATGGGCCTGATGGAGCTGATAACATTTATAATTAATAAATATTGTTATCTATAATTTACAGGTGCTATGCTTAAATTTGTCAGTAGAGGAGATGCTGGATCGTCAGCCAGTACAAGCACAGATTCCAGCCAAAGGAAGGAGGATTGTAGTGGGAGCACTGGGGTGTCAGATGTAACTGTGTGGCAATGGCAAATGGTTTACATGGCTCACGAGTCAGGTAGGAGGACCCCTTAGCAGAATTTTGCTTAGGGCACCAGGGAGGTCAGAACCGGCACTGGGTAGTATTTTATAGTATTAATAGGTGGTGGTCAGTCAGTCAGTTTGCTGACTTTACCACCAGTCTCTGCTTGTGCTATCATTGACATAAATAAATGATGGACAACGCATCTCCATTTCCTCCCACTGTACGAAAATGAGGGGGGCCACCCGGGGGCGATATTTTGGATACTTTTGAGGAGCTCTCATGTTTTCCATCTTTATTTTACAGTCAATGCTTTGATCACTTCATGATCATCATCTTTAAAGTCATGAAAAAAAAAGTTCTAACTTTTTATACAGTCTCCCTTTGAGTCAAAGGTTGGTTAAGTTTAGCCAACTACTTGTTTGGTTTGTCACATAAACAAACATCCGTTACCTTCATGCCGTTGCCAAAGGAGTTCACACTATCCTCATTCGGCTGATCACCGCCAGATAAATCTCTTAATTTCGCAGTATGCCAGAGTTTTTAGGCCACTGTCTGTGACGACATTCCCATGCTAGCTAACCACGATGCGCTTTAGCAAAATATTGTTTTTTCTTGAGCAGAAGGTGGGAGCAAACGAAATGACAGAGTAGGCTTCAGTATGGGCTACAGGCTACAGCAACTAGAAGTATTTCAGAGCCTAAGTAAGTTCCACGCTGCAGGTTAAAGGTTAGGGATAGATGATGGCCATAGTTACACACAGATGGATGGATGAATGATAGATAGATAGATAAAGTACTTTATTAATTGCAGTGTTAGAGCAGCAAGCTTGGATAAAAAACATGAGGTGAGAAACAAAATGACAAATGGCCTTATAAAATAACTATATAAATTGTGAAGTACAGAATTGAAGACACATCCTTGCCAAAAATCCTCCCAGTGCAAACTTACATCTGCTTTTGTGTTTGCATTGACATTACATTCAAATGTAAGTTTGCTTTGTGTTCAGTCTGAAATTTTGTGGTGCTTTAACGACACACTTCTTGTGCATTTGTTTCGAAGAGAGAGAGAGAGAGAGAGAGAGAGAGAGAGAGAGAGAGAGAGAGAGAGAGAGAGAGAGAGAGAAATAAATAAACAAGATAAAGAGGACCGATCATTGGTTTGAATGTCTGGGGAGGATGCCTGAGTAAGGAATTGTAAAAAGAGGAATTAAAAAATGTAGTGCAGATAGTCTAGATATTGATGCATGGATGGATGTTTGTTCTAGTGCAGAACAATTAGCAAACAACAATTAACAAAAGTTATTTTAAAAAGCGAAACATCTGCTGGTTTCCCTTCTTCTTAGGAGGATTGGATAGAAGGGTACGGGATCTGTATTTCAGTGGGGTTGCTCACTGAGCAACTAAGTAAAGAAATACAGATAAAACTCTTTTAGGTAATGGCCTCACACGTTGCTGACTGCTGAAAGCCGGTGAAGGCAGACTGGTGGACAGACAGAGATAACTAGCATAGGCTACTGACGACCTACTTTCGTTCCAAATCAGTATATTGTTGTAGGGGGGTGAGACAGTAAATGTTGAGGAAATATGAAGCACAGACAGACTACACCAAGTTGGAGTAAACTACCACAAACAGCCTCTACAGTTGTGTAATTGTTATGTATCATATTTTTCCTACTGGCAGTGTCCATGGCCCACTGGTTGAGAGTGACTGGTGCACAGATTTAATGTTGCTGCAGTACCACATTTGACCACCTGGGGAAAACTAGCGGCAATGTTGATGCTCTTTCATTACATCGAACGATTTATTGATTTGATTTATGGATATAGAAGACAGTAAAAGTGTAAAAGTGAGAACGCTTGTTTCCAACATGGCCCCTGAGGTCAGCTCTGGTGTTTTCTTTACCGTACGTATTGTTTGTGACATACAGTCTGGTGCAGCGTTGCAGTAGATGGTCAAATTATTTGATTTAATACAGACAGCATCGAGCTGTTTATGGCAGACACACCTGCACAACATTACACAAGACTTCTTTTATTCACAGACACAGTTTTGCGCTCAGTACAGGCATACGCACATTTATCAAAATCTCATGTTTAAGTGCAAAGTGCTGCTTGAATAAAATTATTCCTCAGACAGAATTAGTTCAGGTAAGGAGGGAATCCTTACTCCCTCCTTTGTCTCATCTCTCATAATGTTTGCATACTCTCAAGTAGGTGGAAATGCAAAAAGAAATAATAATTATGTTGTACTCCCGCTGGCAGCTCCTCACTGGCCGCCATTAGAAACACCACTGTGTAAAGTGTGAAGGAAGAGAAAAGAGCACTTGTGTGGGCTTGGCTCACGTCTCAGACTCTGACAAGGCTGCTTACTTGGAGGTTGTAAAAGAAAAAAAAAAAGCCTGCCACATACACACAACTATACTGAACCCCGAAACTTATTAGACAAACACACTGTCTGTAGTCCTACCATCCCAACCAAGACAGATCTCTCACCCTCGGTACAAAGTGCAATTAAACCAGACAAGACAAATATTGCACGGGGGTATAATCTTTCTGAATCACCTGGAAAGTCAAGTTGATAAAAAATGCAGCTTTTTTGCATAGCTGCAATGCCGGCGCCTTGTAAGGAACTAGGTTGGCCTCTTTAAGGATGTTTACTTGCAGCCAAGTACAAATTAACCTCCCAAGATCAACAATAAACCTAATTAGAGTTGTGTTCTGAAGCACACATCTCTAAACACAGATCACAGCTTGTTGAGAGATGAATCTCCATCTGTCTGGCTGCACACTGGGAGGAGGAGAGACTTAGAGAAGATCAGTCCCAAGATTCATAGAAGAGAGCTTTGTGTGTTTTCTGTACACAGGGAGAGTGAGAGAGGCCCTTGTGGCCACGGGGTTACTTCCCCATGTCAACCTTTATTTTATGATGTCATGCTGCAGCAGGGAAGTGGGACATGGCACATGCAGGGAGAACACGCGGTTGATTTTGAGCACGTTTGGAAGGGAGGGGGTAGTCTACGCTAAGGATCTAGGACAGGAACAGCTCTGCCCTGCCATTTGACACTCACTCCTGGGACTCAGACAGGCAAGAACATGGGTGTGAAAACAGGAGAGTCGATACAGTTCACATAGTCACATGCACACACCTGCGCAGACTTTCATTTTTCCCACATTTGCCACGCTGAAATAAAATATGGTCTTGTATTTATTATTAATTTTTTAACTCAGATTGCCTATAACACAATCAGGCGCAATGTTTGTTTTTCTGACCTTCTACAAGAGATGAAATCCACACAAAATGTTTCCCTGGTTATCACATTAAATCCTTCAGTATCAAATAACAAATTATTGAATTTCCCCCACTGTCTTTCCTTGCCCTCCACCTTCGGCAGGAAAATCTGTAGTCACAGGGGTGAATTTAAGGTCTCAAAAATGATTAAAAAGGGCAATATTCCTGGATATGTATTTTCTGACACTGTGGCAATTTCCCTAAGCTGCCGTTGGACATGACAGCATTATCACTTTGCCTTTGACACTGTGGAAGATAAAGCAGTGGGGACACCAAGGTCCAAATATGTTACTTTTATAGGTAGGAGCTGTCCCATTCATCATGCGCTAACACCTAGAGCACTATGTAATCCCTGTCTATAAGTCACCATGGGGCAGGTATCTTCTGCCCTGCCACAAGGTAAACTGAAGATGTCATTTTAAACCAGAGTATACTGAAAAAAAAGTTTGATCAGTAAATATTTTAGTACTTCTAACGTTTGAACAGGTAAAGGCATGGAGACACAAATACAACACAAAAAGACAAGGTATCTTTCAGAAATCAGTTTATATAACAAAGTGGTTATTATTTAGTATCATATTCCATTACATACTCCATGGAAGGGCAGTGTGCATAACCATTTTGTTTTTTCATGTTCTTAAGGATACAAATAAACTTAAAATGTTACAAATATAAATGTTTCTTAAGACAATAAAACATAACTCAGTGACAACAAGGAAGGTAGGCAGGGATATGGCAGCTTACACATCATGGTCGGACAGGATTTGTCAACAGTTAGGAGCATTATTTGTTGACTCAGCTGCAATTGATCTTCCGAAAATCAATAGTAAGCACTAACAAAGCAGGAACGAACTGGGTGTGTGGCAGCTAGATGTATTTACCAAAAACTGCATTGCAAATATTTCATTCTGTTAGTGGCAATGTCAAAATCAAACATCTCAAAAAAACACCCTTTCTCTGCCTGAGCGGAATATCTTGTGAGGTGAAGTGCACAGTCAGAGAGCGAAAGTTACAAACTTTTCTTTTAATTAAAGCGCTTGCCACCAGTCACTACCAAAATGGCACCTTTACAGGTTTTGATAAATCTTTCATACCCCTGCCTCCTCATTCTTGTATTTACCATGAGCACAATCATTTCATATGATAGGTTCGGGTTTTGTTAGTCACAAGCTATAAGACGACAGGAAGATCAGCCCAAACATAAAGAGGCCTGTTTTTCAAACTAAAATGATGGAACAGTTCAGGTTCTTTGACCTGAGACTCTCCTGCTACTTTCTATGAAAACACATCATTTTGATTACCCTAAAAGATGGAATGAGGGAGAAATACAACAATCACTTTACAGGGACGATGAGAAATGTTGCCATTGTAGAAGTTTCTCTTATAATTCAAAGTTGACCAAACTTTGGCCTTCGCTTCTGAGCCAGTCGATCTGTTGAATTGCAGCCAACTTAAAGTTTTATCATATATTTTTCCAATTCAGTTTTGTGTAGCATCATTCAAAAAACAGTAAGTGTTCAAGGTGATCAATGCTGCAGGAAAGATGCTGATCTGGAACTTCTACAATGGCTAACACTATAGCTCTTAGCTTATGTTCTATAATGGCAACCTGACATTTTTTTTTTTTAAACTTCAAATAAATCACATCTTACAAAAGATGTTCAAATGTTTTAGATGAGAAATACCACACGAATATGGTTTTGTAATCACATCACAATCTCCTACTTTGAATGACAGTTCTTAATTGGATAATTAAATGTTTCAAAAACTAATAAAAAAAACAAAAAAACATATTTTTATGTCTGTACAATCTTTCTCATACTTTGACAAAGAGACTCCCTTTGATATATATATATATATATATAAAAAAACAAAAAAACCAGGAATTTTCTGTCATTGTATGGTGAGAACTGTTGTTGGCACAAAAAAAGTGAATTGATTAAATAATGATGAAAACATTTTCAGTCAAATTATTCATAACGGAATAGAGATTGTAATTGTCTAACACAAACCACCGGTTGATTTGGCATGTTCAGTATCTAGTCAGAAGGTGAAAAAAACACCAAATGTTATAGCAGATGTTGGTGTCAATGGAGAACTGATATATATATTTTAAAAAAAGGGTCTGATTGAGTATTTTAAACTGTACAGACGTGGTGGTGTTGAGGACAAAGGGTAAGTTGTGATTAGGGAAAGAAAATCACTGCCTTTGATGGCACATCTTTATCGCTGCTGTGTACAACACATCCATAAAACTCCTACCTACACAGAATGCCAAAACCTCATTCCCTTATGCTTTCTCTGTGCGGCTGCTCGAACCTGATATTCAGAGGAGAATTATTGTCTTCTGAAATATTCAGATTTCTCTGAGCATTGTGGATTCACCTTGAGTCGATATGATGTGTAAAATTGCATTTTTAGAGGGATGCAAGCTGGGAGAGGAGGCATCATGAAACAGACACATCACAAGCTGCACTGTTGAAATGAAAAATCTCCATCTATTCAGCCCAAGAGTCAAGCACACTGAATCCTATTTTGCCTGAGCTCCTGTTCTGATTACTGAGCTGGCGTGGTGCACACGCACACACACACACACACACACACACACAAAGCCTAAAGCTAAGTTATGGTATTACTAAAGTAATGCGTGTTTTGGTAAAAGGGTGACTTATGCCATTAGTGCTTGGGAATTGGAGCGCGTTTGGAGACTCACTTGCAAAGATAAGCATCATCTTGTCTTCTGCACACTTTAGTTGATTATTCTGGTCGTGCCCACTCCCCATGTGGATTCACTGGTTGTTTTTTAGTAGCATCTGCTTACAGTTTGGAGCAGTAAGGGGACAGGGCCGCTACAGGCATGAATATATGAATAAACAGTTCATGTGAAGAAACTGTGTGACAGTGTGTCCTGACAGAAGAACAAAGCTTACAGCTAAGTTTCAGCTATTTTGTACACAAGCACCCAGCTCAGCAGATGTTAAGAATTTAGTTCCAAGTGCACAGATCCCACCATGAAACATGTTCTTTTAAGAGTTTTGTAGTCCTAAAACCCTTTAGTGTTTGAGCCATGGACTCCTTTAGTAGACCCTTGCACAAAGGGTTTTTTTAATTAATTAATTCAAAATGTCTTGTCTTCATACAGTATAAGCCTAAAAACATTTTGTTCACAATGCAATGTTTGTAATGTTTTGTTCACAATGGAAAATGTTATCTTGTGGAACAAAATGTGCTCATATGACACTTTGTGTCCTGCAGACCTTATTTTTATTTATCTATTTATAATGTTTGAAAGGAAGGGAAAAAAATCAATTGGAAATGCACTGTGGGAATTCTAAGTGGAGTGAACTTTTCATCATTGCTCTCCAAACAGAGGGAATTTCTTCTTTTTAGAGCCTTCATATAGTTAAAAACACACAGATTACAATAGTTAATATCAAAACATTGCATTTAACTTTGTATAATCAAGCCTCCCCCGTTGAAAATATATGTGACCGCAAGAAAGGTCAACGGTCATGTTGGCTCCTCTAGGCAGTTATATGCATTTAGAAATGTGTCAGTCTCTCATGTTAACAGCAAAAGTGGCCTCGGGACAGAGATCAGCACCCCGGAGGCATCGGTTGGATATTACACAACTAAAAATAAATGCATCTTGTCAAGATGGAGATTACAGTTTCAAGATCCATGAGTCACATGCTGTGAACTATCGGCACAGACAGGGGCCAGCTCTTGTGGCTTTGTGGGATATGGAATGAAGTTTAAATGATTCATGTGGAGTCTTGATGTTAGTTGAAGGGAGGATTAACAAAAACAGAAAAAGTAACATTTTTAGCAACCACTCCATTTTTAGCAACTTCCATTAAGAGTTTGGTGACTTGTTCCAGCAAATGTCAGCAGGTTGTGGGCTTGGGTGTTGAAACCCCGTCCTCCTTTTAAAGGACAGTTGGCCCGCTGCCCTTCAGTTAAATGTACTGTGTGCGGTATGTTTTTAAGGATGATAAGCATACACTCAGTTCTCCTTGGCAGAATGTCTGTTTTCAACTCACTGCATGCTGTTTCATGTCAAAATCAAAACTGCATGTGGACTGTAGTATTTTGATTAGTAGAAGGCTTGCAGGAATCAAATCAGGAAAACCTTTCATTTCAAACAGAAGCAGCCTTAAAAATGTGATTTTTTTTTTTTCCTTTTTAAAAACGATCTAGAGAGGACATGAACATTTAGGGTGTTGAGAAAGTACTGAATAAATATTTAAGGCGTCAGACAAACAGCATAAAAACTAAATGTTGTGTGTGATGTACTGTAGATTCTTCAGCTCTGTGTGGCTGCTTGAGGCATCTTTGTTCCATACGTGGTTCTGTGTGTGTGTGTGTGTGTGTGTGTGTGTGTGTGTGTGTGTGTGTGTGTGTGTGTGTGTGTGTGTGTGTTTGTGTG
>JBBPCS010000238.1:27049-43994 GCA_037974645.1 Hollardia meadi
AGACTGTTTACAGAGGAATTTAATCTGTTAGAGAGCATCACTAACTTCTGCCACCATCGTTGTTTCTAGCACTCATTGTTGGAGGGTTGGAGGGTGGAATCACTGAAGCACCTTATGTTGTCATTATGTGGCAGAAAGCTCTGAAAAAAGCTAGTGGGTTTTTTATTTTATTTCTCAGGTCAGTAAGGAATGGTCACACTTAACCTGTCAGTATTTTTTTTTTTTTTTTTTTAAAGACCAGTGGTCAGTTTTTATTCACCGATCTTAGTCAATGATAAACTTAACCCATCACTCAACCATTATAAACTACATAACAGTTGGTGTCAAATATATAAAATAGTTTTTGAGGGTTTTTTGTGTGTTATTGGACCAATGGACGTTTTGCGTGAAGTTGTATAGCGTAGATTGTATTTGTACATGGTAGCGGTGCAACAAACCTTAAGTCATAATATCAACATGATATTATGACTTTAAAGTTGGTATGGTAACCAGGTACCATTGAGCAAACAGAGTAACATTAGCATTCATTCAGACTTCAATAAATAATGTGTTAAATAATGAGTTAAATATGAAGCTAAGGGCAGCAGCCAGTTAGCTTAGCTTACCATATAGAAAGAGGAGGAACCAATTAACCTGGCTCTGTCTGAAAGTTTCAAAATCCTTCATAAAACCACATCATTTAATTATTTTTCTGTTTTTGGACAGACTAAACACAGAAGATAGCTAGTGAGCTTCAAAGGTGGTGGAAGGCAGGTTGCAGAGCTATGCTAGCCATTTCCCAGGCTAGGTTTTTTTTAGTCTAAGCTAAGCTAACCAGCTGCTTATGCGAGTGGTATCAATCTTCTAATCTTTGCAAGAAAGCAAATATGTATGTTTCCCCAAAGTGTCCCCAACTATTGTTTTAAGACATAGGCTAAACACAAGAAACAAAATGCAAGCTTCTTAAGCTTCTCCTCCTGGATTTTAATTGCAATGCTGACTGGCTGCTGTTACTCAGTTAGAGGATCATAGTAACAGGATTTCAATGTTGTATTTATTCAAAAATAGCCACTAAGACCTTCCTGAAGACCAGCTTTAAAAGAAAAGCTAAACTTGGCCTTAGCTGAACTGAACAGAAAGATGTGAGGCAGGTGCAGGCTGCGACTTTTGATTGTATATGTGGTATGAGTCAGCCGTGGGTGTAGAGAGCTCATGTCTTCTGTCCTGGATATTGTGGCAGCAGTTGCGAGCTCCTCGTGTGGGGTTGGTGCCTTGGCCTTATCTTCAGACTGATCAGAGCCACAACCACAGGCCCAAGAGTCTGGGTGCAACGATGCTATGTGTTCCCACCACCTGAACTCTCGTCTGCCTCGGGGGAAACCTGATCATCTATTTATTAACTAGGGCAAAGAAGTGTGAGAAGATGGTGGAAGCTGAACAGTGATTTTCTAACTAGTAAGGTGGTGCATGAACTTTGTGGGACCTGCCTCCCACACAAGGTGACGTGTGGATTCACCGAAGGGTTTCAAGTAAAAATGCTTCTTGTAAACACACTGTTAGAGAGGCAGGAAGAGGTTTTATCATTTGATAACTGCTCTTCTGGGGAAGTATAAATAAAATTTCCCAGCATCTCGGATCATTCTTCCAGCAAATTACATAATATAAAACACAGCCAGGGCCAGTTGCCTACTAAACTTCAGAGATCACAGCACAAGTTTACAGACATCAGGCCAGCAGTGTTTCCTGAATGTAGAGTAGGTAGTAAGGTTGGCACAATACCCGAATTCTAAACTTCAATTCAATACTGGCATAAAAAATGAACTAAGCAAAAAGAAAAAAAAAAATCATCACAAAAAACAGAAAAGTTTTACTTTTAGTGCAGCCTTAGGTTGAAAATCTGTATTTTTGATACTATCAAATGCAGATATATCGTTGTAGTAGAAGTACTCAGACCTTGTACTTAAGAAAAAGGAGCAATACCACGTTGTAGGAATACTTAAGTATAAAAGTATCTGCATCAAAATCTACTTAAAGTACCAAAAGTACTCATTACGCAGAATGGCATATTTTACTATTAGATTATAATTGATGCATTAATGTGTTCATCACTCTAATGTTGAAGTTGATAAAGATGGGTGAACTTTTTTATGTAGCACATCTTCTAGTGTAGCTTGTTAATTTCCCTCTGGTTCCATCTCATTCAACATGACAATTTGTTGTTTATATTTTGGATTCTGAAACTAAATATGCAAAGTAACAGTAAATTAAATGTGGTGGAGTACAGAGTTCAATATTTGCCTCTGAATCGTAGTATAAAGTAGCAGAAAATTAAAGTACTCAAGTAGATGTACCTTAAAATTGTACTTAAGGATAGCACTTAAGTTACTTTCTACCCCTGGTTTTAAACATGTGGTATTGAAAAAGTATCAAAGTATTAATACTTTTGACAACCTCAGTATCTAGATGCTGTACGTATGAAGTAAAACATGTTGGAACATAGCAGTCAGATTACAGGTGCACCTCAAAAAATTAGAATATCGTGGAAAAGTTCATTTTCTTCTGTAATTTAATTCAAAAAGTGAAACTTTAACATATTGTAGATTCATTACACAAAGTGAAATATTTCAAGCCTTTTTTGTTTTACTTTTGACCAAGACCAATCAAAAAAAGGATTTATAATACAGAAATGTCGCCCTTCTGAAAAGTATGTTCATTTATGCACTCAAAACTTGGTCGGGGCTCCTTTTGCACGAATTACTGCATCAATGCCACGTGGCATGGAGGCGATCAGCCTGTGGCACTCATTTGGAAATCAACGTCACAGAGTCTGAAGGAAGAGTGGGGAGGCACAGAATCCAAGTTGCTTGAAGTCCAGTGTGAAGTTTCCACAGTCAGTGATGATTTGGGGTGCCATGTCATCTGCTGGTGTTGGTCCACTGTGTTTTATCAAGTCCAAAGTCAACGCGGCCGTCTACCAGGAGATTTTAGAGCACTTTCAGCTTTATGGAGATGCTGATTTCATTTTCCAGCAGGACTTGGCACCTGCCCACAGTGCCAAAACTACTAGTAACTGGTTTGCTGAAAATGGTATTACTGTGTTTGATTGGCCAGCCAACTTGCCTGACCTGGACCTGTATTGTCAAGAGGAAGATGAGAGACACCAGATGAGCTGAAGACCACTATCAAAGCAACCTGGGCTTCTAGAACACCTCAGCAGTGCCACAGGCTGATCGCCTCCATACCACGTCGCATTGATGCAGTAATTCGAGCCCCGACCAAGTATTGAGTGCATAAATGAACATACTTTTCAGAAGGTCGACATTTCTGTATTATAAATCCTTTTTTTGATTGGTCTTATGTAATATTCTAATATTTTGAGATACTGGATCAGAAGTAAAACAAAAAAAGGCTTGAAATATTTCACTTTGTGTAATGAATCTAGAATATATGAAAGTTTCACTTTTTGAATTAAATTACGGGAAAAAAATTAACTTTTCCACGATATTCTAATTTTTTGAGATGCACCTATAGTTAAGAACACAAGTTGGTTCCCAAGCATTTTATTTCTTTTTTTAATACACAACTACAGTTAATTAACAATTTTAAAACTTTGTTGTTGTCTTTAACTATATACAAAACCAGATAACAGAAGTGTTGGGTGAATTAATAATGTCCCTATGATGGTGTAGTAATGCACAGTAGTTCTCATTGCTTAATGAAACTGCACTGGACTGCAATACTCTTCTGCCTTCTTCACATGAGCTGAGATGTTAAATTACACCAACAGTAGTCTGCAAATACACAGTAATAAGGACATAATAAAGCAACATTACCACTACTGAAGTGCATAAAGGATTTGACTTTTTGCACCAACCTTACAAATTGATGCAAAAATCTGCGCCATAGTGGATCCAAATCCACCATAAAAATAAACAGTTTGGAAGTCTTATTGGTGCTTCATGAGTGTGATTGCAGTTTAGAGGTCAGGGGTCTCGCTGCTTTTTTATTTTTTTACTGCATTTTGAGAGAACGAGAGGTGAAAATCAGGATGCATGAATACAAGTGAGCTGTCCGATATGTACAGCCCAATCTAAACCACCGTTTTTTTCAGAGTCCATGTAATCAGTTTCAGAAACGGTCGTCTTCCACCGTCTCACTCAGATGAGGAAGATGATGTCATCGGCCACCATGACCTGGTTGTCGTCCTGCATGCGAGCCAGAGCGGATCGAACCTCCGGCTCCGTGAAGCGGGTCTGACGGCCCTTGTTGACGTCGTCCATCAGGGTCTTCATCTTCACCGACTGAGCGTGAGCAGACTGGAACACTGCGAACAGGGAGGACTTGAACTCCTTCAGCCTGGTGGACGAAACCAGCAGAGACCCGATTACACTTCACAGTACACTCTCTTAAAGTCTGTCAGGAAGTTACAGACATGTCATCTTATGGCACTGAGTTATTTGTTCAAACTCAACTTCCCTTCAAGTCTAAAGTCTTCTTTGTCAATCAACAGAATTAGCCCAGTTTCAGGCCTTGTAGCCTCTGTTCTGACTGACAGCACTGATCATGGAAAATCATCTATAATAAAATATTGAGCATTTGCAATTCTGACTTTGCATTTGCATTGCAATTTCAAGCCGTTTGAACGCATCACCCACCTCTCTGCAGAGAGCGCAGCGTCTTCAGCCTGTGCTGTGGCATCCATGGCCTCCTCCTTCTCATCCCGCCGTGGCTTGGCTGGTTTTGGGGTGCCGGCCTGAACTAAAAAGGAGCATGAAGACCAAGGTGAGAAACGCTTGGAGACCCTCTGTTATCAAAACAATGACGGTACTGGATTTTTTGAAGATGTATTCGGATTGTAAAAATTTAAAGTTACTCCAAAAATATAGTGGGCAGCATATCACTAGATCACTAGAGTAACTGCCAACTGCTGCAAGTTAGTTATCTTGAGCTGTGTAACCTTTGGCTGTAGCTTTAGCGACTGTTAGCTCACTTAGCAGTGGAGCTAGTTGGCTTACTGCTTACTGAAGTCTGCCTAGATCGTGACCGCATCACAGCAGGCAACGGGGCTTTACTGGGCTCCGCAGCCTGAACACGGCTGGAAACCAAGCTGGATCGGACACAGTCTCTGAGACTGGTGGAGGCCAGTTTGACAACAGGGGGATACAGTATGGAGGTGATTTACTAGGACTACGTTAACGTTATGACTCCGGAGGCAAGACCCAGCAGGTGGGATCGGAGGGGTCAAACAGTAGCACAGTGAGATAGCATCGGGCCTTTAGCAGCAACCAAAAACGGCATGTAGAGATGGAATATTTTCACATCTTAATCTGCGAGTTGAGGATTTACTTCGACCGAACCAGAGGTGATTGTGGAAAGACAAAACAGGACAGTTTTGGTGAGTTTTGTTTTGTTTATATCTCATTTAAATTAAGTGTGTTTTACAATGAGTTCACGAGGAAATTAAGCTCCGTCTTAGTTCGGTAAAAGAGAGAAACTTCAATTCAGAAGGTGTACGGTTGTATTTTTCCGTTTAGTAAGGAAAATAGGTGTAGGAAAATTTCCTTTCTTGACATTTTGTAAGTTTGTTTTGTTAACTTATTAGACTAAATGTTGAGAGAATTTTTTATGTATAGGATTTGCATACATATACACATATGACGATGTATACAGGCGACACTGTATATATCTCCCATGTGAAACTATGCAAGTATGGCAGACTATCGCCTCTAGAGGTACAAAGTGGTATTATGAGACTGTACGGGCCGGGGCTAGCTGGTTAGCACGCTAACTTCAGTAGATATCTTTGCAACACAATACATAGACGACTGAAATTATGGCCATATCTTACACATTGCACCTTAAAAAGTAAAAGTCTGTATTCAAAGTATTATGAGTACAGAAGTATTATCAGCAATTCGTATTGAAAGGCATCAAAAGAAAAAGTATGTGTTGTGCAGCAGAATCGCCCTTGATTTATGTTATTATGCAGGTTAATCCGTCACAATGATTTAAATCTTGAGTTGAGTGTATGTAAGAATTAATCTGCGATAAGAACTGCATGTCAAATAAAACCAAGTGGAGTACAAAGAAAAATCTGAAAAGTAGCAGAAAATATGGAAATAATAAAGCTGAAATGTCTCAGTTGCAACTGCATTCAGTCACTTTCCACCATTGTTTTTTTTTAGAATAAACTGATCCATACAGTACATTTGCATGCTAGTTGTACTACACATTATTTTATAAAGAACATTATGCAATTCAGAATCTTGTTGGCCTGCATGTCCACAGGAACAGTATTTCCTGTATATCTAAAAGGGACCAAAAAAAACAAACTGCCCAGTGTTGTACTAGTAGATGTCCTCAGCTGAAAAGGAGCTGATCATCAGCTGTGTGTGGATGTAAACACAGACTGCAGCAGTGTGGGAAAGCTGAGAAAAGTGATGCTTACTCTCAGGGACATCCTGCTCCTCGCTGAAGTCATACGGGCTGTAGGGCTCGCTGCCCTGAGAGCCACGTCGCCCCCTGCAGGACAGTTAATGTTATTCATGACTGATAACAGCAGTAGGAGCATTCATAAAATTCTGTTTAATCACTTTAAATAACAGCTGTTTATTGCTCTGTATACTGGGAGATGGGGTGTTGAGGTAGAAGTGTCTACCTCTTCCTTGCAGTTCTCTGTGAGCTCTGAGTGGACGACTCCTCGTCCTCTTCCTCCTCTGAACCAGACTCCCTCTCTTGTCTCGAGCGTTTCTTCTCCTTCTCCAGGACCTGCAGAGGAAACCAGGCACCGTCACATCACTTCGCCCCGGTGTTCGGGGACAAAAATGTCATCGTTCCGTTCTTTGGCACAAACAGCAGTATGGACCTTTTTGAAGTAGGCGAACTGGACGAGCTCCACGGCCACCTCCGAGTCCTCCAGCTCCACAGCTTTGCTCATTCGGGACTTGGCGTGTGCCGTGGACAGACGGATCAGAGTCTCCAGCGTACGGGCCGTCACTGGGGAGGTCTGAGGGGACAAAGGGGAGGGAACAAGGTCAGAGAGTGAACTCATTATCCGAACACATCAGGGAGCAGCAGCTGTACATCAGCAAAATGGTTTTTCTTACCCAAAACTGTTGAACACATTTGTTTTGTCCCTCTTATTTAACCATAGTGTGTAATATGGAACTTGCCCTGCACACCAACACAGGAGTCAATTATTCTGGCTGTCAAAGTGGAAGCCACTGTGACGGCTTACTGGGACACTTCAAAGAAACAGAACCATTGTTTAAGTTATTAGTAACATCTGTTCTTTTCCGACTATGCCAAGTCAAAATGTCTGCTGTAAAAACAGGAAGTCTGCAGGTTTCAACAACACAAGACTTTAAGGCCTTTTAAGCCCATTATGAAGGTAATTTAAGACCTATTTCATGTCCCTACTGGCAAAAAAGTAAGAATATGGCATTTGCTTTATAAGGCAGCTGTATTTTTCAAATTCGTTATTTCCCCACACACCACATTGTGACACACTAGCTGGGTGTGCTCTGATAAATTCTGCAGAGTTTGCATTAGTGGTTACACTGTAGGCTCCATGTCGGTTTTTGCTACAGCACGATAAATACAAATTTGTCCAAAGAACATATTTAAAAAAACAACACTGAAGTTAACGCAACTTTATTTTTAAAAAAGTAGCATCAACTTGACAAGCCAATCAATTTTTAAGACCTGCCAAAATCGTATTTAAGAAATTTTAAGGTCTAAAATTACAGATTAGATTTCAGACTTCTTACGGACCTGAAGAAACCATGAAAAAAAAGACATATTATTGCTGCTTAGGGTGACATTCTGCAGAGTAATGCTGACCAAACTAAACATACTGATAAAGTATGATAAAGACATTGAGCTGTCTCACGCAACAAGACAAGAGAGGGAGATGTCGATCAAGTTCAGTCTATACACGCCCCACAGTCCTGCTGAAGAACAGCACAGTGCGTGTGTGTGCTCCTGCTCACCCTGGCGATATCAGCACCCATCTGCTCCTGGCTTCTCAGCCTCGAGTACTCCTCTGCGATGTGATTGGCTGCCTCCTCTGTCAGTACGGGGGTCACGGCCTTGGCGATGTGGATGTACTTCCTCATGAACTCCTTGCTCACAATCTTATCCCTGAAACAAAGGATACATTACTTTAGCTATTCACTTAAAGCAGTCATACGAATGAGTAATGTACTTTTTATTTACAATGATAAAAGGGATATTTATTAAAAGTGAGATGTTTTTATACTGCATGCGTACCTCTTTCTCTTGCTTCCGTGCAGCAGGTTGTTGTGTTTCTCGTAGATCTGCAGCTCCTCGTGCTCATCCGCTACTGCGTCTGGGTCATCTGTGGCCAGGATGTCCACTGTCCCACCCAGAGCCATGGCTGCAAAACAACCCAAGGATACACATTTTTAAGCCTATTTTTTTTTACAAAGAACACAGTCAGAGGAGTTCCTGACGCACTGTACCTGCTCCCTCCTGCTCCCGGGGATCGCGGTAACGGTGCATCCTCAGCACGTGATCAGAGATCTCGCGGTCCTGCTCGGGGTCCATCTGATCCAGCACGATGAACAGGAGGTCAAAACGTGACAGCAGGGAGTCCTGGAGGCCGATGTTCTCCATGGGGGTTTTATACTGGTTGTACTGCAAAAGCAGACAACAGCTGAGAGTTGAGCAAGACATACATGGCTAAAAGGCCAAGCTGACTCTTGTTTGATTGGTTGCTCACCCTGCCGTAGACGGGGTTGGCGGCCGCCAGCACAGAGCAGCGGGCGTTGAGGCGGGCGTGGATGCCGGCCTTGGCGATGGTGACGCGGCCCTGCTCCATCACCTCGTGGATGGCCGTGCGGTCCATGTCGGACATTTTGTCGAACTCGTCGATGCACACCACGCCGCGGTCAGCCAGCACCATGGCACCGGCCTCCAGACGACGCTCGCCTTGGGGGAGAGAATACAAAGTGGCTGGTGAGGTGACAAGTTCAACGACAGAAAACTGATGTGCAGGCAACAGGAAATGCCACAAACGTGGAAGAGCTACGCGTTTGCAAGCACAGCTGATGCGACTCATAAGAGTGGGCGTCGTACCGGTCTCCTGGTCGGTTGTGACTGCAGCAGTCAGACCCACTCCAGAGGAGCCTCGCCCTGTGGTGGGGATGGCCCTGGGTGCCGTGTAGAGTACATAACGCAGCAGCTGGGACTTTGCCACTGACGGATCACCTGGTAAAGAAGAATGCATGATTAGAGATTATCTTATATTAACCACCTTCTCCCAAACAAGCTTCCTGGCTGAATGAGGACATTAGCATAAAAAAATATAAACTCTGGTACCGATGAGCAGGATGTTGATGTCTCCCCTGATGCGCGATCCGTTTTCCAGCACCTTCTCCACGCCTCCCAGCAACATGCAAAGGATAGCCTTCTTTATGTAGTCGTGGCCGTGGATACTGGGAGCCAGGGAGCGAGATAGCTGATCAAACACATCCTGAGGAAAACAGGAAACGGGACAACTCTTTCTCATCTAGGTAAACTGACACATTTTTCATAAGCTTGAACAGGCAAGAGAGACTGGAGCCTCACTTTGGAGCGAGTGCGGCTGAAGTTCCGGATTTTGGCTACATCGTCCGCTGAGAAATAGGGGGACACCTCCTTGCTCATCTGTTTGACGTTACAGGCTATCATGATGGTCCTGTGTAGAAAAGGAAAAAGAAATGAATAAAGCACAAGGTTCAACTCAGCAGCTCAAGTACATACTTCATCCCGCCGCACCTGAACGTGCCAGAGGTGAATCCTCCCTTCTTGCCAGGCAGGCAGCGGTAGGTTCCGACGACCTGCACTCGGTCTCCGGGTTTGACCATGTCCACCAGGTCGTTGTCCAGGATGATGTCCACGGAGCGAGGCAGCTGGCCAGCGGGGGCCTTCTCGGGCATCTCCTGCACCGTGATGGTCTGGTGGTCCTTGTAGATGGAGAGACCGAACTCCGTCTCCAGAGGGTTGTTCTCCTCGTCCTGTCGAGACAGAAAGAGAGGTAGTAAAGTGAAGACCATCACTGCTAATCTGGCCCATCGGCAACTACAGCTATCACTTCCCACTCAAGTTTCTAAACGTCATCCACGTTTTATATATCAATAAAATGTGAGGAGATAACTTGGAAAACAGTCTAAAGAAAAAGAAATGTCACATCCTTCCTGGCACGTGATGTTCTTGAGGTCCCTCCCCAGAAAAGTTCATTTTCATATAATAATGATGCTTTTATTTGACATATTAATCATGAAAGTCTCTGGAATCACCCACAACACAAATATTACGTTGTAATATCTGTTGTAGTTTTATGTGTGTGTATGGAATAATTTGTGCAAGTAGCTAGTATCAGAATTTTAATGCTAGAATGACATACCATGGATCATACCAATCCAAGAGCTGCCATGATTAGTGGATTGAATGAAAATTAGTTGCCAACTATATTTTGAAAATAGATTTCAGTAAATTTTCAAGCAAAAATGTCAAACATTTTGCTGGGTCCAGCTTCTTAGATCAAAGGATTTGCTTTGAAGACGTCAATTTGGGCTAATTTTTTTTAAACATTTTATAGACTAAACAATTAATCGTAAAAATAATCGTCTGATTACTCGATATGGAAAATAGTCGTTAATCGCCTCCCTAATCCAGGGATGTTACCCCTTTCTGAGGTGCTAAGCATGCCAGTGTTAACAGGCATACCTTTCCCAGGCTACCACAGGAGGACGCATGCTGTCTTACATTACATACACAATTCACCAAATAGTGGCATTAAAATGTTGCAATTGGCCGTAATGAGTTTGTGCCCACCAGCAACTATAGTTGCTATTCATTCAAATAAGTAAAAAATGAAGAACATGTTCATATGGGACCAAATTAACATGATTACATGCATAAAAACGTTCCAAATGGAGTACCTGAAATGTAAAAATCAAACAGCTCTGCTCCTCTAGTTACCTTGGTGGGATAGATGGCGCTGGAGGGGAAGGCATCCAGCGAGGTCATGTCAGTGTATTTTCGTTCCATTGTCTTCTTAGTGGCTGGGCAGTAGTGGACGCTGCGCACTACTTTAGGACGCACCAGAGAACCTGAAAAAGAATGAGGAGGAACAAATGATTTACATGTTCCTCACTATTACCTTAAAGTGTTCTTATCACAAACAGTGATAGCAGCCATAGAGGGTGGAAATTAAAACAACCAACTCACACTTGGTGATGATGCCCTCGACACACACCATGCTGCCCAGCAGGCGGGAGGTCAGGGTTCGGGGGGTGACGTGCTTAGAGCCGAAGCTGCCCTCCAGACCGACGTAGAACTCCTCGTACTGCTTGGCGTAGGTGGCGTCCACCGAGGCGACCAGGTCCTTCAGAGCACGCTGGAACGCCAGCAGCTCCTCGAAGGCATTGGTCATCAGTCTGGCAGAGGCGAGAAAACATTTGGGTCATGGCCGTAATTATTTTTTAGTTTTCCTACAGGTGAGTAATAATACATCAAAACATTTAAAGTCACCATCAGTTGGTTCCACTGGTCAAGATGTGTATTCAGGGCCTCTACAACATGCTACAGACCACCATTTACTTCATGTATCCAATAAAAAACTGTCACCACTGTTATTGTGATGAAACGTCCAACTCCAGTACCTCCATTTTTTATCTAAACTTTTTTTGCATTAGAAACAAGCTAAAAGTTGAGCTTATGTTTACCAACACCATACCAGACCAAGTAAGACTGGAGCAAGAAAATCCCTGACTGTTGTACTGAGAAAGATGTCATTTTTGCCTAAGAAATTAAACTCTTGGTAGTTAAAGGTATAACGTATTGTTTAATCTCTGAAAAGTTATATCAGACAGTTTCCACGCAGATCCCTTCCTTACTTCGCAGCTCGGGCCTCGTTGCGTCTCCTCAAGTCGTTGATGTTGACGATGAGTCGGGCTTTATTCTCGCCGATCATGTCCCGGACTTTGCTTTGGTAAATCCCTTGGTCTTGCTGCAGAAAACGGGAAATGGTAATGTATTTTATAGTTTAAACAATGAAATGGCGGACTTCACTGGGCTTCAGAAGGGGCTAATTAAACACAATAAGGCAGACTCAAAACAGACCTAACTGTTGCACCAAGCTTTCAAACCGATTTCATTTAACCGTCAGCAGCGTTATTTTTTGGTAAACTAATCAAATGAAGGCTGGTTGTTTTGTTGTGACCACATGCTTTATCTTTTTCGGCCCACAACAGAGCGTTTAACCGAATAAAAGTCAGGCTTACATCGTCGTCCAGAAAGTCCAGATAATCCCTCTGAGCCTCTCTCATCTCCCGGTCATCTACCACGTCGGTCGCCATGATGAACGATTATTTATTGTACTTTAAAAATCTTAAAATATTGCACAGAGCTTTGTACGGTGTTCGCTCTGCTGCCGTCAGTCCACACAACTGCTGGGTTTTCGCGCCACTGCGTGCCGGGCACAAGTAGAGCGTAAGACGCGATTGGTCCACTCGGCACGTACTCGTACGCATACACGGCGGGTAAACGTACAACTGTCCAATAGAATCCACTGGCGCATTGCACGAGCCCGCCTACTTCAAGAACTCGCGCGAAAATGGAGCAGGAAGAGGATGGGCTGTTAAAAAGGAGGAAAAGCTGAACTCGCCGCTACGCAGTCACGTGGTTCATGTAGCTCTCAATAGTTCCCAACAACTCCGCGTTGACAACCCGACACACAGCAGCAGCGACTATATTTACTGCAGTTTTCGGCAAATATTAAAGCATTAATGTGATTGATTACTACGCTGACTACACCTACATTCAATATATATAATGGTAGCCTATTTCTATTTGTCTGTGTTTACTGAAATACTGTACTTAGGTACAATTGTGAGGTAGCCTACGTATTTTACTTGAGAATTTCCTCTTTTTTGGTACTTTATACTACTACTCCACTACAATACTGAGTAGACGTAGTGATAGACATGCAGAGAGTCACCCAAAGCTGCAGCCCAAATTGTCTTTATTGATCTTTATAGTGAGTTACAGCTAATTGTTTAGCTGTCGTACCTTTGTCTTTTGTTCTGTTTGGTCGACCCATGGTCTTCTCCTTGTCGATCTACAGGTGTGTAAAAACATAAAATCCACATCAACACCTTTTTTATTCAACGGCAAGCAATTTGTCCAGGAGGTGGCGATATAAACCAGGACTTTAGGCTACATGCAATTTAAATTTAAACTGCTGGTTAAATTGTGCATTTGTCACAAGCATTTTACACATATGAAATGATGATAAAGTTCACAGGGTAATGTATGATGACATTTAAATATAAACTCTTTAAGTTTGTTTGATGTAATGTATTTGTAAAATAATGAACAAATCTTTTCCCATGTTAAATTGGGTGGTTTAATCTGGCTGGATTGACAGGATTTAATAGTGCCATTTATGTGCCATTTTAGTCCATTGTTGGATGGTTTCTAAAGTAAAGACAGACCATGTAGCAAACACAGAGAGTAAGTGGATCTGCAGTTGAAGGATCAGGGTGATGATGAAATTCTATCAGGGACTGCATTATTAATTTCATTTCCAATTACATACATGGAAACAAAATTTTGAGAATGACATTATTGAATGTCGTTCTCCATGAGTTGATCACAGTCGAAAAAATTCTGTTCTTAGTTATTCCAAATGTAGCACATATTGGGAGTAAAGGTACTTATTGAGAAGTAAGTTTTGTTTATGATAGTAGCCTATAGTTGTAGTCAAAAGGACACCACAGCAAGAACTTTAAATCACCTTACTTTTTAAAGTTAGGAGAGGGCATCCAAGTTTTTTTAAATTAGTCAATTATTTTTTATAATTTGATTAAATGTGCTTACGTCTAGAATATTTGGGCATTAAACATTATCTTTAACTTTGTGTGGTTTATTTTTTCCGTATGAAATAAAATAAAATTCTGTTTCATAAAACTTCATTTTGAAACACCAACAGACCAATTTAGGGGTTTGAACATGAATGCAGTGTGTAGTACCGGACAGCAGATGGAGACACACATGCATAATTAAACATGCATTTTAACTTTTTTTTTCCTCCACTGTGTCGTCATTATGAAAGTTTTACCAAAATGCCCTGTCACAATCAGTGTGATCATTAGAATTCTGGTCATTAACCCATAAAAACAATCCAATTTCTATTTGAAAAGTATAGGTGACAAACAACCAACATAAAACAAAAACTTGATATTGAATTTGCCTATAAGTTTTAAATGTATAAGCACCTATAAATAACTATGATAAGAATGTTGTAATTTTTCGACGCTGATAAAAAACCAAAAACTGATTGGCTAATAACTGCACTTCAGGGCGTTTCCGGTCATTTTAACCCCGCCCACACACTCCGGGCTGCCGGGTCAGCTGTGTTTTTACCTGTTCCCCCCTGCAGCCTCTGAAATACCTCTCTACCTCAACATGTTCTGGTTTACTGGCTCTGTTCACCTTCCACAGGACAGCTTGCAGTAGAGTTAGTCTATGTTTTTTGTCTTCTGCGACTCCTGAGGGGCAACAGGTGTTCTGTCGATACAAGCAGGTGAGGTGATGTGTCTTCTTCTTAGATCCTTACAGTTTGGACATGCATCACTGAAAAGGATGTTAATCGTTTCTACGACAATTACTACGACAAAGTAACATGTATATTGTAGCCATTTTTGTCTGTGTTGACAAATAGGGTATGTGAAACGTTTTTTTCTGCACAGGACTAATTTTGTCTAGCCTATATACACTTTCTTTGTCACAAAATCCAGATAGATGGAAAGAAAAGAGCGTCCGCTTTGTTTATTTGCTTTATGGGCTAAAAAAAACGCACTTGCAACAGTTTTAATAAACCCCACAGACGAAGACTTCACATTGTTTGTGTACGGCCAACTCCGAAAAACTGCCATTGTAACTTATCAGATTTAAATAGGTCAGAAAGGTAATACTTATTTGACAACAATAGAGGGGGGTCCTGGGAGGGCTTACAGTAGCTGTTTTCAGTAGCAGTCTATCCTCAGATGGGTGGTTGTTTGTCTTGTTGTCTCCATAGGTGCTCATTTCCTGTACCTGCAGCAGTTGTACATCTCTGTGTGTGCATGTACCTGCTTTTCCTTGCGCATGACTAAGATAGACAAGAATGTTGTTTCATGCATTCTCTCATGTTGGGTTACTATTACTGTGTGGACTGTAAGTTTTGTGTTTTTTACTGTAATGTGAAAATTAGCAAAATATTGATCTGGGCGGATGTGTCGAATGAAAGCATTAATATGTAATTCTGTACATGCTCCCTCGCAGATGACACACCAAAAGAAATGTTTCAGGACTCACAAAAACACTCTTACTTTGTTAATCTTTCCATCCACATTTCACAGCATGTGCTCCTGGTTGGATTGTGTGAAGTTTTATTCCCTTTCTCTCACAATTTTAATCTCCCTCCGATTGTATTAAGCTCAGACTTCAGCCTCATACCGCTGATTCACTGTGCAGATTGATGTATTCTACTTGAAAATATCCTCCAGAGGGTCAATTTATCTTATATTTTATCTTATTAATAATAATATAGATATTTGATATCTATCATCTATAAATAGGCCTAACACTTGTTTGCATCACACCAACTCACTCTGTGGATTCCTGTTAGCTTGTGAGCCATTATAAGGTCTTTCTTAATAAATAACCTTACAGTTTTCATGTTCAATATTCAATCCCAATAAAATGAACCTGTGCATTAATTTCTCCCACAGGGTGTTCTGTCTCTCTTCCACCCATCACCCAGCTATGTCTGGCGACATTGTGCAGCGGCTCAGCAATTTGACCCTAAGCATCAAGCACCTCGCCCGCCTGCCCCGCTTCTCGGAGCTTGTCCCTTTGTCCATTCCGTCACCCAGTCCCACTGTCGCAGCCTCCGAGGTCCCCAGCCTGTTCCGAGAGCCCTACATCCTGTCGGGCTACCGTCCCACCCAACAGGACTGGCGCTGCTACCTCCTCAGCCTCTTCCAGAGACACAATGAATCCCTGAATGTGTGGACTCACTTGCTGGCAGCTCCCGTGCTGCTGCTCCGCTGGTGGGCCAATGTAGGCGCCCTGGGGTACACCTTGGATGCAGCCTCTCTGCCTCTGAGCGTCTTCCTGGTGTCTTCCCTCACCTATATGTTCTTCAGTGTGGCGGCTCACCTCTTGCAGTCTCATTCTGAACATGCACACTACTTTTTCTTCTTCATGGACTATGTGGGTGTAGCTGTGTATCAGTATGGTTGCTCACTTGGACATTATTTCTACTCTTCAGAACCAGCCTGGAGAGGGAGCTGCGTTGGGCTGCTGTTTCTACCTGGAGCTGCCCTCTTTGGGTGGCTCTCCTGTGCGGGCTGCTGTTTTGCTAAGTACAGATACCGGCGGCCATACCCATGGCAGCGTAAGATCTGCCAGCTGATCCCCACTACCCTAGCATACCTGCTGGACATCAGCCCCATAGTGCACCGCCTGTTCACCGTCTCCTGGACACAGGAGCCCTCGTTGCCCTTCCACGCCCTCCAGATTGTCTCCTTTCTGCTGGCCGCCCTCTTCTTCACCTGTCCCATCCCTGAGCGCTTCTTCCCGGGCCATTGTGACTTTGTGGGTCACGGTCACCAGATCTTCCACTTGTTTTTGTCCCTGTGCACTGTGTTCCAGCTGGAGGCTCTGTTCCAGGACTACGCCAGGCGGAGGGACACAGTGGTGGAGGTATTTGGAGAGAGGCAGCTGTGGTGGGCATGCAGGTCCTTCCCGGCCTTGTTTCTGTGCTGCGTCCTGACAGCAGTCATCACAATGAAGCACCTGCAAAAGCAACTGCAGAGTAAACAAAAGAGAGACAAGTGACGTGTGTGTGTGTGTGTGTGTGTGTGTGTGTGTGTGTGTGTGTGTGTGTGTGTGTGTGTGTGTGTGTGTGTGT
>JBBPCS010000238.1:52624-66218 GCA_037974645.1 Hollardia meadi
CACACACACACACACACACCCACACACACACACACACACACACACACACACACACACACACACACACACAGCAGTGGGTCAGACCAGTCCCAGAGAGAAGAGGACTTCTACTACACCAAGATCTCCTGCGAGACCGTGGACGCCAGCTCCGCTCCAGCTCCTTCCCAGCAGGCTCTGGGCCAGGCCTCGTCCTCTCATCTCAGCTGGGCCTCTTGCGGTTCTCCTCCGGCCTCGGGACTCCAGATCCCACCGGCTCATAGGCCCAGGTCCAACTCCAGCTCCGGGCCTAGCCTGAGCAGGCCCAGTCCGCTCAGCCAGTCCGCCCCCAGCAGCTTCTGGCAGATCCACTCAGAGCATCTCTATCAGGTGGGTGCAGCAGTGTTGCTCTCAATCTCTGAGGGGTTTTGGCCTGCTGACTGTGGTGGCCGACAAGTACTGGCAGGAAAAGTGTGTGCACAGAATTGCAAAATATTGCATTATTATGACATATTAAAATATGTCACATGGAGCCAATAATATCACATTGGTTCCTCCAAGACCATAACTAGTAAATATGTCGTTTTCATATGACTGACCTGATTGTTGAATTGGGGCAGTGTGGGTGGATTCAGATGTGTTCAATCAGCTATAAAACCTGTAATGACACTCACCCGCCTAAGATTATTTAATGAGTCCCAACTTGAGTGGAGGTTTTTGAATGATTTTTTTATTGTCTAATTGCAAATGGTGGCTGAAATTTATTCAGAGAAAATTCTGAATCCGTATATCCACGATTTGTGGAGGTTATATTGAGTTTTGGCACTAAATACCTGTTTCTTCAGTCAATAGTTGCTTACTTCCCAGCATTTATCTCTGAGAGTAGGGAGTGTTTTGGGGCCTGAAATAGTTTGAGAGCAATTCAAGGAGACAGCATGGCCCTTGCTGGCATGAATTATTAAATGTCAGGCGTAGATTTTAGTCTGTTATAATGCAGAAATTAACCTTTCGAACAGCACAGTTTCCTGATGCCCAGCTTCCCATTTCCCATGAAATCAATCAGGCTTTAATTGAAAACAGAACCTAATGTATCTAGATTGGACATTGTCATCATTTAACTGGGGTTTCGGTGCAGGGGTCTCATGTTACATGGCTGTAGCGTTGTTTCAGAGGCGCTTCTTACCCAGCGCACCCACGCTGATACCCCTCTAACAGGCCAATGAGCCGCAACTTTGTTTATGCATCACAGAGCAGCACATTTCACTGGTGACCTGCATTTACCCTGTACCTCACAGCCTGTAAATGGATGCTTTGTGACAGTGAGAGAGTAAGTTGTCGGTGTGCTCGCTCCCACAAGGAGACTAGACTCTCGCCAGCCTGTAAAAGGCAAAAAAACCCACTATCAATTCACATTAATTCCTTCATTGTATTTATACAGCGGTTAGGATTTAATGTACACATATTCATGCCCACATTGGACTGATTAAATCTGCAAACTTTTTGAAAAATGTCTCTGTGATATTTAAAAAAAAAAAAAAAAGCATGACAGGTGCCTTTTTTGTGTGATACAAATGTGTCCATTTTGTCCCACGTTTGTCTTTAATTTCCTCATGGATGCAGAAATCTAGTGGCGTCATGCTTAAGCAAGAGTGTGGGTTGAACTGTGGGTCAGTGCTGTTGCTGGAGCCGTGTTTTCTGTTCGTGTCATGGCTGCTGGCGGCTCGTGGCTTGAAATGCTTGACCACAGCGTTGAACTCACATTGGCACTTTTTTTGTGTGATTAAGACACACTCCAGGGTTAACACAGTGGATACGCGCCATCATCTTGTTTTGTTTTGTGGATATTAGAGCATTTACATTTACGTCTACTTCTGTCTACACTGTGCAATGGGGTGGTGGGAATCCAGCATGATGTGCTTTGTTCAGAGAGTTCAGGGTGCAGGGAGGAGAATTAAGACCGAATGGGACGTCACGGAAATTTTGGATGCTGCCTGTTTGTTACAGCAACATGGACAGAATCAAAAGCCATAAATAGATTAGTTGGAACTATTTGGCTATTCAGCTGACGCAAGAAGGACAAAATCACTGTTTCATTTTAGGAATTTGTCTGTTGGAGTCGTGTTTCTGAAACAACAGGGAGCCAGTGTAAGTTGGCTAGCAGAGGCATAATATGTTGTTATCTCTTGGTGCTAGTTACAAATGGGGCAGTAGCATCTTGCTCTAATTTCATTAAAATCTACGTAAAGGTTACCCTCTATTAAATTGGTAGCTTTCTTTAAAAAAAGGTTGCATATATTTTGTTCTTCCGAATATCACTTTGCAGGGTCACTTTTTGGCAAATTATCAGATAGGTTTAAACATAAAAAATGTATGACCCATACTGCAGTTCTCCCTTAGCTCTGCAAAGCATTTTACATTACATTTTAGATCATTGCTTTGTCTTTTTTGGCACACAATTTTACAGTTTGAATTTACTCTCAAAATCCTCTCTAAAAACCCTTAAAAACCACTGTAAGCTACCTATCTAGCAGCAAACAGACGACAGACAGAGCTAACAACAAGCTTGTGAAAATAGTGAAGCATTTAGCACCTACACAGCCAGATATTTTTCTCAGGAGTTGGTGGAGGCCAAAACAGCTAAATATTGAATAAATGTTGGATTTAAATTCACCTAGTAGTCAGAAACATGACTCCAAATGTTTCTGCGGGATGTGTAAATTGGCTTTATCTGTTAGCTAACATATTCACCATATCAACTTGCAGATAATAGCATGTATCTGCTGCTAACAAGTGGCCAGAACATTGACATAAATAAAGATGGACGATGAGTCTCCACTTCCTCCCACTGTACAAAAATGAAGCCAAAATATCCAGGATACGTGCGCTGCCATCTTGCGCTGGTGACATCATTTGGAGCCAGAGTCTGCGCAGTAGCGACCGGGCAGCAGAGCCGTGGTATGAAGTTCCTGCCCATACAACGCCCCCAATCGCGAGCGCGGCTCAGCTGTCAATCATGACGTTTCACCCCATTTTTATAGCTTCAAATAACTAATTAAAACCAAACTGATGAGAAAAATTAACTCTTGAACATACATCAGTGTAATAAGAACTACCTAAAATGACAGAAACCATCTTTGGTAAAAATGTATTTGAGGTGTACTTTGAATTTTTAGTTCGGCCGATGTCCTACCTGATATCATTGAGGGTGAGGAGTTTATGACCTGTACTGCAGCCCACCACCAGGGGGTGATCAAAATGTTTTGGCCTCACTTTTGAGGAGCTCTCATGTTGTCCATGTTTATATGCAGTCAATGAGTTGCATCATAGCATTAACAATTGTAATCATGTATTTTTTTAATTAGCATTTTTTGTCCATCGTTATATACTGTCAATGGGCCAATCACCATAAAGAGTTTTAAATGTTTTAGTCCTGGACCAAAAATGAAATTTGGTAACTTTTCATATGAAACAGGTTGTTATTCTGTTTAACATCTTACAGATATGATGAACCATGTGTTCTCTCTCTGCTTCTTCCAGGCCTGTAGCCCCGTCCAGGTATCTGTGGTCTCCAGAGGCCCCGGCTGCCAAGGTTGGACCCCCTCCACCTCCGTCTCTGGCCACAGTAACACTCCGGTGGGTGCGGGTTCTGTTTGTGTTTCTCTGTTTTCCTGCCTGGAAGACTGTCTATAATTTAGAACCTGCTAAGGTAAGGAGGCTCCGACGGATTGTTGGTCTCTCCTGGCCGTAGAACCAACAGTGGATCAGCTCTTTACCTTTTCAGGGTTGATGGATGGTCATGGGAGTCTGACCATCCAGTCTACATTTGTCTGTCTCCAGGGAAGTCCTGTGGGGGTACTGTGGGAGTATGCTAAGAGCCATTGCTACGAGCCATCTAGTCCTTGTATAACCAAAGTGAGAGCTGTGTCCGTATTCTTGGCACAAAGTCAAACTTGTTTTTAGTGGGTGTTGGACTCTGTTAGACCCAAGGGTACCCCATGTCACGGACCCTGTTTGTAATATTCATGGACAGAATCTCAAATTGTAGCTGGGGTGAGGAGAGTGTCTAGATTGGGGACCTTGGAATTGTGTTTTTACTTTTTGCAGATGACTGGGGCAGTTTGCAGCCAAGTCCAAAAGACTTGGGATGAGAGTCAACTCAGAGGCGATGGTAGATTGCTCCTTCTGGGTTGGGAGTGAGTTGCTTTCCCAAGTGAAGGAGTTCAAATATCTCAGGATAAAAATGAAGTCTTAGATGGAGAGGCGGATTAGTGCAGTGTTAGCAATAATGCAGTACTGTACTGTGGTGAAGAGGGAGCTGAGCAGAGCAAAGCTTTCAATTTACCTGTAGATCTACGTTCCTATGGTCTTGATCTTTAGGTAGTGACCAAAAGAACAAGATCCTGGATACAAGCCACTGCTTTTTTGCATTAAAAGGAGCCAGTTGAGTAAGGTGGTCTGATTAGCATGCCTCCTGGGCACCTTCCTTTGGAGTTTTCCGGGCACACCCAACTTGGAGGAGACCACAGGGTGGCCTCAGAATTTATGAGGGATCCCTGGGATCTGGGATCCCCCTGGAAGAGCTGGAAAACGTGGTGGGTAGAGGGACAATGGACGTTTGGCAGGAATACCTTGCTTAGCTTACTGCCACCACGACCTGACCCCTGATAAGTGGAGGAAAATGGATGGATGGATGGATGGATGGATAAAAAGATGCATGAATGGATGGAACCTGCTAATGGAAAGAGCATGAGTCAGCTTTGTTTTTTTGGAAGATGTGCTTCTGAGAGTCAGTCCTTTTCATTGCATTAAACCTTTTGTTCTACAACGTTTTTGCCACTATTACTTGTTTTTTGTGTAACATTTACTCTTCCAATATCACTGTGGTAGCATAAATCTAAGCTTAAAGTGCTACAGATAAGTCAAGTTTTATTTTTATCTATGTTGGTACCATTGAAGAACCCACGAAGACATTTTTACCAGAGCACAATTAGCTTTGAAAGTTTATTGGTAAAAGACTTTGATTGCATATGACCCTTGTGTTTCCTATAAGGAAGACAGTAAAACATACAAATCTATGGAACACAGTCAAGAACATAATTCTGATTTACTTAGATACAGTTGATTGTGTAAATGACCACAGTTTTTGTCTCTTTCATGACTTCTTCTCCATTCAAGACTACTATTGTACTTAGTCTGTGGTTGTGTGTCTCTTCAGTTGGCGAAACCACGGTGCCGGTCTGTCAGTGTTGGGGAACAGTGGCTCCAACAGAACAGGCTGCAGCCAATGACTGCGTCGCCCTCTCGCACTCACTGCTCCTTCAGGTGAGGCATCACCTGCTTGGCTTTCTTCCTGTGCAGTGTTTTTACCTGATATTTAACTTTAAACACCTGTCTGGGAATGATTCTTCAGGTACAGTATTTCAGTATATCAGTCAAGTATTGGACACATAAAAAATTTGATCTGATGACTTTCATTATAATGTTACAGAATATTTCCAACATTATTTGAGGTTTTGCTGATATCTCTGTACTGATAATGGTTAAAATTTAAACCTGTGTCAACATAGAAAACCACTCAGGAGACCTAATTCATCGCTGTGACTTAACAGCCAACAAATGTATTTTGTTGACTTGCATCATAGTATCAACAATTCTAATCGTGTATTGTTTTAATTTGCATTTTTGTGTTCCTAAACAGATTGAACTGAAAGAATAGGGCGACTCTTTGTACCTTCAGAAAACAAGACTCTCTTAAATGTAGTTGTTGCGCCAATTTAAGTTATCATTGCCAATTATTTTTTTCAATTAATCATTCGATCGTCTGGGCTTGTAAAATGTCAGAAAATCGTGGCCATGTCCATCACAATTCTTAAATTCTAAGGTGATGTCCTCAAGTTTCTTGTTTTGTCTGACCAACCCTCAAAAATCTTAAAATATTCTGTTTATTATCCCAAGCTAATCCTCAAAATTGGAAGTTTGGAATGAGGGAATATTTGGCTTTTTTGCTTGAAAATTAAACTATTAATCAATTATCAAAATAGTAGCCTATTCCTGGGTTTTGAAGTTTAGTGTTGAGGTGTTGCTGTTGTTAAAATATACCTTGTAGATAAAGACAATACAGATCACTATCAGGAATGTGTCATGTATTTTGCTTTAAAAATAAAGCTTTATTGATCTGGGTCCACACATTGTTCTATTCCTTTCTGTTTTGATTTCAGTACCTGTCCACTATCTTCCTCCTCCAGGTTATCATTTTATTGCCCACTTTGCTACTGTCTGTAATTTCCATTACAGCTCGGCCAGGAAAAATAAAATTGATTCAACCACCTCTTCATTTGTTATCCGTCTATTCTCCCTTCTCATTTTTTATAGATTAATCACATCAAGCGAGTGTGGCAGCACCCTTTTTTTCCCCGCCCTCTCGCATTGCTTCTCATCCACACGATTTGTGTCTTAATGTCTGCAGGAAGGGTCGCGGGGAGGCCAAAAAGTGCCGCAAAGTGTACGGAGTGGAGCGCAAGGATCAGTGGTGCACTGCCTGCCGCTGGAAAAAAGCCTGCCAGCGCTTCCCCGACTAAAACAAACAGCTGTGTGATTGAAAGGGTGTGCGAGACAGAGAGGTGGATGGATGAATGAGTGATGAAAGACTTTTATCAATAAGAGGATATAAATCAGGGCCTGGGAGCCATCAAGAAAAACAGATGTTCTTTTACTACATGTGTTTTTTTTAAACTTTCAACCTGCTTTGTTTCTTTCCTAAAGAAATGGAGTTTTCTGTATCTTTGTAACTTGATCCTGAAAACTGAAGTCTGCGATGGTGCTAACTATTGACCGACTTTGACCATGTGATGTGCTAAGCCTACATTACTCTCCTACTTTATCCAAAGGTTATAGTACTGCCCCTGTAGCTCCACTGTATTAGACTGCTACTTGGCTGTTTTCTTTATTCCAACCCTCTCCTCCAGTGGTTATACAGTGGTTATGATGTACATTATATTGTGTGCTTTGAGTTATGTACAAGTATTTTATACCTTTTTTTATCGTCTCGTTCAGCCCATGTATTTGGGCAGATTATTATAAATTTTGGGGGGGAATTTCCATGTTTTTTGGCACTTTGTTGGAATATAAACTCACAAGAATAAGCTACATTTGGTTTGACTCAACCAAGTTCTTATGTCCTTTCTGCCCACGTGTTGGCATATGACCAGTGTTAATGGTTTTATCCGTGAAGTGTGGAGTCATGGCAATGGGATTAGAATTAGGGGAATGAGTTTATAATAGCAATAAAAAAGATGAAATATATTGTCAAACACAAATTAAAAAGCACTGAAAATTTGAAACGTTTGTTCTTTTTTTTTCTTCTGCGTGACAGTCCACAAAAGAAATAGCAAACAATTTTATTGTTTTTTTCTATACACAGTTTGAGAACAATGGTGTCATGATAAAAATGTGGTTCGAAATGTACACTGTATTCACAAATTCCTTTTTTTTGTGTTGAATTGACAGGGAAGCGTGCACGCACACACACATGCATGTGCACAGTCACACCCACACTCTCTGCAATCACCCACACACTCAGATGCATACAGTATTACATCTCAGAAAACATGTAAACACTATCAAGATGCAATAGACTGAATGTGACCTGATAGTGGAGGAAAATATCTTCATGGCAAAACAAATGAACATTAAAAAAAAAAAACCCAAGCAGAAACATGTTATTCTGTATAATAATGACCACAGCTGACATGCACAGTTCATTTCATCCCTCTGCTCTCAAATGGTACATTAAGATGGTGGCGTTCAGGGCTGGTGTCATTTAGATTTCTTCTCCTGCAACCAAAGGCCCTGCCAGTTTCCAGCTTCATGCACTCAATTGGACTAAAGTGACTTGAACAGCTCTGCAAAAAGCCCTGGGTGGAGTAATGTCTGAGAAGTGACTGGGGAGTAGTTTCCCTTACTCTTGAGTTCCGCCTCAGCAACATTTTGAATTCTACTTTAATTGCAGGGTAAGTTGGGGACTGTGCGAAAGTTATTAAAAGGGTAGAGGAGGTGAGAATTTTTTTTTTTTCACAGCAGATTTTAGATTTATTATTTTATGATATGTGAAAATATGGTTCTCAAGGTTATCTGCTGTGGACAGTTCATTCGTTCAAAGTAAGTAATTTCTTTTGTAACAATTGAGTGTTTTTTGTAACAATTTAGTGGCAGTCATTTAATATTAAGATTTGGCAGCTTGTCCCTTCTTTAGCTATTAAAAGTGAAATGAATTGTAATTCTGAGTTATATTTTTGGAGCTTTGCTTTCCTAAAAAGTGAAATGTAAGATTCAACACCCCCCCCCCCCACACACACACACACACACACACACTTTTTGTACAGTCCCTTAGATTGCTGGCAAATCTGATGAATTATCCCTTGTCATACAGACACTACTATAATACTGTGAGAATGAGTACAACACAACATATTACTGAGGATATGGCAAAACTGATCCCAAGTCAGTAATCCAAGGGCAACATGTTCTTTAAACACTAGAGGACAGTGTTGTTCCACTGACAGGAGCTCATGCAAGGCTGCCAACCTGCGGCTTATTTCCTCAAGAGGAATTCCTCACTTGAAAGTTTGACATTAACAACCGCCGCTTAATGGCCAAAGTTAGAATACAGTAGAAAGGAAACAGACATTTTTTTTGTATTCAAAATGAAACAATAAGAGCAAGGATCTTTTTGAGGAGAGATGCAGAGTTTTGGTGAGCTTGAAAGTTCAGAAAAACAATTTTACATCCATTGAACTTGATTAAATAAGTTAATTTGATTTCTATACCAGTAATTAACAGTTTGTGCTTCAGCACTCCCACTGTGACTATATTTACAGTATTTTTATAACAGTGCTGGTCTGCTTCCAGTTTAATTCTACTACATGTTTCTGCTCTGACAATGTGGTAAGATTAACATTTACGGTCCAGTTAAAGGCAAACATTTGTTTATTATCTGTTTAGTCCCAAATCTACAAAATGCCATTTTTAAATGGGAAATTTATGTCAAAACACATAAGTCCATTACATGAGAGCTGAACATGAGTAACAGTTCTCATAACTCAAACTATAGAGTGCAAAACAACTGCCGAAGCCATCCACACATACATGAAAGTTACGCCCTCAGGTCTCACCTTGCAGTGAACCAGTTTTCCGATCTCATTTGGCCCCTTTTATTATACCAACGCAAAAAATATATATATATTCAATTGCACTTCTCTAATTCTTTTATTTCACAGAAATGGCATGTAAATATGCTTAATAAGAAGGACATCACGGTCAAAACATTCCTTGTTACTTCAAGACATAAAGAGAGGTGCGGCAAGATGGCGGAGTCTGTTCTTCTGATGACGACGGTGACGTGAGACTGGAGTGAGCTGCTGAAAACATGATTGGTTGAGATAACTCAGGCAGGATTCTGTGAGAGCAAATACATTACAGTTTGTTTTGCCTCCAAACCCGAGTTACAGGGATGTTGTTGAACCTGCCGCTGCGGCTGCTCCTCATGCCCAGGTACTGCCTGAGCAGCTGGTTCACCCGTTTCTGACTGTTCCATTTGCGGGCTGATTTCCGGACGCCTATGAACCCACCGTAGCGCTTTTGTAGGGGCCTCATGGGTGAGCCAATCAGCTTCCTGTACCCATGGCGCCCCCTCTGAAAGCCACCAAAGCGTTTGGATAAAGTGATGGCCTCTGAGGTGTCGTCCTCGTCCCTTTCTAGCTGGCTGTCACTCTCCACATTCCTCTCCTCCCTCGGCTTCCTCTCTTCGTCCACCAGACTGAGACCCAGACCCTGCAGGCCCTCCCCCTCCTCAGAGGATTCCAGCAGTGATGAGTCATACTGGACACTGCGCTGCTCAAAGGGCGCCTCATCCTGATCCCCCTCCTGGAAGCGCTCTGCAGACTGCAGCAGTTCACTGTCTGAGTTCAAGTCGAGCGAGGTCAGCCCCAGCTCCTCTCCTGTTCTCTTGAACAGAGCGCCTCCCTCAGACAGCGCAGGATGGTGCGATAGCTTCACGGCACGTTTGCACACCTCCCATGTGAGTGAAGGGGAAACGTGACCCTCACACTCCAACAAACACACCTGCAGAAGGAGAAAAAAAAGAGTCATGTGTCAAGGTAGTGTGTACAAGAATTCGTTTGAATGACTTATTTATCTAAAGAATGAATTCAAAAGTCTAAATTCTGGTCAAAATCCCCTGATTTGGAAAGTAGCGTACACAATAACAATATATAGGCTAATAATAGCAATATGACAATCTATGCTATGACAGGCAACCACACACCGCTGTGTGAAATAGTCATTAGGAAACGTAATCATAATCATAACATAAATACTGCACACTGCAGTTCTGGTGTGGTTCATCCAAGTGGTGTTGCCATACCGTACACACTCGGGCATGTGCGACTCACATCGTACAGCGTCTCACATCGTGCAGCGACTCACATGGGGTAGTGACTCAAATCGGTTAGTGACAGTGAGACTGAACCAAGTTTGTAGGCCAAAAAAACAAAAACATAAGCTAAAAAGATGCTAAAATGCTGCACAGAGCTGAGGAGAGCTGGAAAGTTGGTTATTAATTCTCACAACGAGCAGGCCCTTTCACATTACACATAGTCATTAGAGCCATTGGTCATGTAAAAATATTGATTAGAGCAGCTTTGAAGACACTAATGGCCACTTTGTGTGTGCATGTTGCCTTATCAGTAATCAATCAGTGAGGATAGGTGAGGTTAAAAGCTCTTTAAAAATTTAGCAGCAAAAAAAAATTATAACAGATTTGTAAAAGAAAAAAACAAGGAAATAGCATAATCACACACTGTAGTTGCAGATGCAGAAATGTACTTATTGTCTAAACCTCACAATGACATTTATATCAACTTAAGTACCTGTTTCTAAATGTGTTGTCCATGTTCAGCTTCTCAGTCATGGCATGCAATCACAGTACTGTTTAACCTGAAGAGTGTTACTACTTTGCTGTGTACCCAGACCCATGCTGAGAAAGCAGTCTCTTGACCTGGATGGCTCATGTGTCATGGGAGTTAAGTGGGCCTTGTTCCTGCTGTGTTCAGCGTATCTGGAAAGTTATGTGCCAAAATGAGATGTCCATCATTTGATAAAGGTGACATCTACTTCTGCAACATGATTGACAGCACAAAATTGGGAGAAATTACAAATCAGTTTGAAGGACAGCAGGTAAATTGTGTCAATTTATTTTCCCGATTGACTCTTCAACCTCTCGTAATGATATATATAGCCTAGTGTTTTGCAAATGAACTTTTTATATGGACGTTGTCAGTGCTGAACTGACACAGTCACTGACTTGGTGCAGTGTTAATGACATTCCTGTCTTATTATTATCACACAGTTTGGCTTCATGCCTGAACACTCCTGATAGAAAGAACCCCAACTAAGGACATGTGAAAAACATTATTTTTGATAATAATAAGAAAACTGGCCAAGTCATTTCTTTTTCTTTTTTTTTCATTGTCTTTAGTCAAAACACTTCAACTGCAACTATAAGTTGTATAAAAATAATCTCACCCTAATATTTAACCTCAAAATAAGACTGAATTAATCATTTATATTCTTACATGTAGAAAACCACAGTGCATTAGTGTTTCTTCACCAAGTAAATATATCTGAAAATAGGCTCCAGCTGCCATGCTACAGAGGCACAGTATATACATACACATCTCTCCTTTCACCCCTCTCTTAAATTCGCAGAGTCCTCTGAGTTAAATTTCAGTTTGAGTTAAGAAGCAAATCCCATTTACTCGTCAAATCTCGCTCAAATGAGATAAAGTGTATTGTTATCGGAAAAACCTGCTCACATCAAAGCAATGAGAGAAGAGCGAGTTCCGCTGTGAATCTATCAGCGGAAATTAATTATCCATCGTAAATGAAATGAGCACACCAGGGGATTCTCTACGTCAGATCAATGGAGCAATCTAAAGGAGTTTATGAGTGAGAGCGATTGTGTGTATGTGTGTGCGCACGCAGTTGTGTAGTTATATACTTGTGAGGCCCAGAGGATAAAATCGTTGTGAGAGATGCTTTGAAGGCTTTATTTTGTCAAAAGAGTATGGGTCAGGGTTGGCACTTAAATATAATGTTATGGTTAGAATTAGGACTTGCATCATCCCCGGTTCAATTCTGACCGGGGACATTTGCCACATGTCCTCAAATCCATCAAATAAATTCATTGGGAAACAAAACGAATCAGGTTCAGGTTGTTGTTATGTTAAGGTGAAGACAATCTTGGGGACAGACAGAACAGAGGTGGTAAGGGTCACCCTTAAAGTGGAACTGGCCACCCCTGCTATGCAGGAGTCTGTACACATGAATGGCTGATGGCCATGTTATTACTATGAACATCAATCCAGCATGTTATCGCATGTCATTGTGTCAGTGATTTACCTTTCAAGGAAGCTGGATTCGCAATATCACAGGATCAAGCGAGACCCCATCTTGCCAGGCTTCAAGTTATGCACTTGTGGCCGAACCACAGTGGTTTGGACCAGTCAGTGTCCTATGAGGAATTACTGGCAGCTACGGCATGATTTAGGTGTGACTACAGTAAGAGAAGCAAATGTTTTGCTTTCACTATGCAATTATTTTCTGCCACCGGACATGAAATCTCTCAAGATAAAGAAGGGTGACTGGCAGTGTGCCACCATTTCTATCTGCTTTTGTGTCTCCATTATACTTTAAATGAATGAATAAACTCATTCTTTTGTCCTGTATTGTTGGGAGTTACTCCTCTGATGCCTCGTCCACACGAACGCGGCTATTTTTTAAAACTGGGTTTTTCCGCCTTCGTTTCTCCGTCCACACAAAAACGCAAAACACGTTATCAAGCACTGTCAAGAGCATTCCAAAGCAACAGGTGGCGATATAACCCTAACCCTATAGCCAGGTTGGCCAATCAGAAGCCTGAAAAAAAAGTTATTACTGGTTCTGGTAGGCTAACAACAATGGCGCATTGAGGAAGGGATGAGTCCTATGTGTGGACTCTACTACAACTAGTGAAGTTGAACTATTTCTCAACATCACACTCGATTATAAAGTTAGCAAAACTCTTGTCAGGCCAAGTATGCCTCAAGTATGGGGGTGGGGGGTGGGGGGGTTAATGGCATTCCTGCAGTAGATACCTACAATGCAGCTATGGCTTTATAATTCAGCATCAGTTTCCACCTGCAGATAGTACATGACCAGGCCGCATGGTGCACTTAATACATTCACCCCCCATAGTTACTGTGTATACATTCTTTCCTTCACTTTGTGATATAGAGCAACAATGGGAAAATTGGCCATGCCTCACTACTGTATAGGAGACTATTGTCGGGTAATAGCCAGGTTTTTTCATTCGTCGTTCATTTTTTCGAACAATCTCCACTGGATTGGAGACTTGTAGGAGAAAACACAAGCAAAGCTGACAACTCACTTCCTGTTGTCACCACATGGTATCCATGGCGTCTGTGGCTCAGGTGGTAGAGCGGTGAATCGGAAAGTCGGTGGTTCGATCCCCGGCCCCTGCGGTCTACATGTCGAAGTGTCCTTGAGCAAGATACTGAACCCC
>JBBPCS010000238.1:66318-101778 GCA_037974645.1 Hollardia meadi
GGTGAATGCCTACTTGTAGTGTAAAGCGCTTTGAGTGGTCAAGCTGACTAGAAAGGCGCTATATAAATACAGGACATGTAGCTGACGTAGCCCTGGCATATAGGTATATTTTTGCAAAGACACACATTAGCTAACTCAGCTATGTGCATAGAGAAAGCTTTGCTATAAAGCACAACTAAAGCCTGGCTCTATATTTAAAACAACCAGTATTATTTATTTATAACATATTTAATATCAGATTTAACATCTTCTTACAATCACTTCTACATTGATCTGTGTATGTTACTGTTTGCACTATCTAGTTAGATCCTGGACTCTTCCTTTGTACAGTGTGCAATGACAATGAAGTCGAATCTAAAGTACTATATGTTTGCTGGTTTGTATTAGTGTGGAGGCATTTTTTTTCCAAGTCTGTAAGGTGTGTCTTCATACAAGACAGAATTGTGCAAAATCAAATGGCCTCTATACAGAAGGTGAGATTTTTTCTATACACAAAAGATAAAATGTAGCAACTGCTCAGAACGGTGTAAATAATAGCTGTAGCACAGATAATTGGAACAAATGTAAACAAAAGCTGGCATTTACCTTTAAGACTACCATTATGCAATTAATGCAGTCAGTGGAAAGGATGATACCTGTGTGAGTGTGTGTGTATGTGTGTGTGTGTGTGCGTATGGATGGTTTCATGAGTGTGTAGGAGTGTGTACTAATAAATCAATGGGCCCTGACATTATAACAGACACCGGCGGCTTCACACACACACACACGCACGCACACACACACACACACACGCACGCACGCACGCACGCACGCACGCACGCACGCGCACACACACACACACACACACACACACACACACACACACTCTTTCAGTCTGGAGTGAGAAACAATGGAATTGCTCCACGGATTCCATCTGTGGCTCAATGGGAAGGCAGCTAACACAATGAGGAACTGATAAAATGTGTCAGTCACCGGTGTAAGCCTGAGCTGATGATACTGAGCAGCAGTCAATTACAGAGTTCTATTACAACTCCCCAAAAAGGTCCCAGCTGTCTTTCTCTGCATCATTATCAGCTAAATTAGCCATCCTGCCGTCCTACAGCTATTCATGGACGCCCATGGATTATTTTTACCCGCTGACGTGTCTCGCACTGTTTGGAAATGAGATTGCGTGCTGCACAGAAGTTTTGGTCTGACTTCAGAGAGTGACCCACGTCCTCTCAGTGCAGAGCCTGCTGTGTTTTTGTTGGTCACAAAGCATTGCACAAGTGCTGTAGACGCCTCCACTATGAGACAGATACGATGCTAATTTTGTGCAGGTGTCTGTCTGTTGAGGAGCTTTAGACTTGTTTTCTTCCTCCATCTGGAGTTATAACCACTATGCAACAGGTGTAAGTTACTCAAGGGATAGGTTTTTCATTTAGCGTGGTCTTTAGTAATTTTGTGTCATTATTGATTTTTCAAGTCTGACTGCATAAAAAATAAATAACAAATTTGACTGCTTTCATATAAATGCATTAGAAACACAACAGTCACACTGCCCTACCCCCATATTAGCTCCCACACACACAGTGTTGGAGAGTGACTAGTTACATGTAATTAACATGTTACATATTATATTATTTCAAAAAAGAAATGCAATTGTAACCTGTTACAGTTACTGAGAAAAAAAAGTAATTAAATTATGCTCACTAATCAAAATGTTATAGAATATAACATAAGTATAACCCTTTTTTCATATTTCCAGACAAAGCAAGTCAGCAAATCAGTTAGGACAAATTTGAGTGCAACACGATCAGGGGTAGGAAGGCTTACAAGGTGCTGTATACATCTAGACAGGCTCCATTCATTGGGCAGTACGCGCTCAAATTTTGAGCGTTGATTTTGAGCGGTTCTCTTGTTTGAAACCGCACCGCCTCTCGTCTGCCAATTAAATCAATGTGCATTGCCCACATTGTTTTCTATTGGTTGATTTGATTGGTTGATATCCTTGTGTGTTCACGACGTCATTTAGCTCTATATTTCGCCACGCCCATCCAGTAGGCTACATGTTATGCTCTATTGCCCAGATTAAAACATCTGTTAGAAAAATAATCAAAAAGCAATCCGATGTAATAAGTTACATTACTTTGATGATTGTTACATTACATATGGCAACTAGTAATCTGTAACCCATTACATTTACACATACACATACAAACACAAACTGTACACAAAGCACTATCAAGCTGTACACAAAGTATTACACAGAAGCTGTTATCGTGACTGAAAATAATGTACACGGACAATCACAAGCACAAACACACCTCCATCAAGGCTTGGTGCAGCTGTACCCACACTGACACACACACTACAGTGTTGACAAGGCATTTAGCGGATGCTCTTATCAACAGTGACTCACGACGACTGGCAGTGACACACACACATAGGCACACACTCACCATGGTGTTGAAGGTTCGCTGCAGCTGCTGCTGCTGCAGGAGGAGACCGCAGGCCACACACTCCCCCTGGCAGTCACTGCGTCCAGGGGTGAATAGACATGCCAGCAGCACCACCAGGTACCACAGAGGGATCTTCATCGCTCAGCACAGCCACACAGGCAGGGGGCAAACAGGGGCCCAGCAGGTAGAGAAGAAGAGTCTGAAACGAGGGTCACCAGCTGGAGAAACGGGGAGATAAAGGGCTGCAGGAACCGGGTCCAGCCTACAGGGAGAAAGCAGCCAGAGTGATAGGAACATTGCGTCAATGCCAATTTATAGGGATCATTAGCTGGATTTGGGCGGGCGGTCAGTCAAAGCGTTGGTGTTGGGAGAGAGTTCAGCCAACACCAGGAGATGGAGAATGTGTGTGGGATGGAGAGAGAGCACATTCTGAGGCAGTAAACAAGAAAATGGGTATTTTCCTGTGGGCAGGAAGCAGCCACTACAGGCTGGAGGGGTGGACGATTGATGGAAATCATGGGCTACAGCAGAAGTTGGTTTCTGTAACGGGATCTGTGCATGAAGAGATCAGGTTCATCATGGATCATGCCATCAAAGCGATCAAGTGGCAGCATATTTTATTCTGTCTGATGGGAGACGTAAGGAGAACATTATCTGTGTTGGAATGTCAGTTCCATATAGATAATACGCTTAAGGTGAAGAATAGTTTTTTAACGCCCACCATTGTAAAACTATGATGTGTGTGTAAGCTGGTGGAAGATAACTGGAGGGATGAATAAACTCCAGACAATCCTGGCGTCACTGGCTCCAGCTACAAATCTCTGAACCAGGTGCTCTGTGTTTGTTGTTTGACCCCCACTCCCTGACCCCCATCTACCCTGTCACACACCACAATATCACCCAATAACACAGACATAACAAATCATGGATTGCTTCTGCCTCACCAGGAACGTTTGCCATAGCTTCTGCAGGTTTATGAACCAACACCATGGCTAGGATGGTCGGGGGTGTAAGAAAATATCAGTACTCTTAAGTATTGGCATGTTATGTTTTCTGATCGATTCTCAGAAAGACTGCATTGATTTGTAATTAAACAGTTTACATGTAAAGATTTGTGGCAGTGGTCATTTTGTATTGTGTTTGAACCCCCAACCTCGAGATGGAGGTGTTGTAATCTATCTTCAGCCATTTGACTCTTTCATTCCAACATGTCAACTGAGACAAGTGAGCACACATCTATTGTTCATATCTATGAAACAATATATTGCCTTGCTTACAGCATTGCAATACATTGGATTATATTAAATTGTGTTTCTGATGCATATTTTATCACCAGATTCTTGCCAATACACAGACCTACAGGATGGACCAATGTACTTCTTTATGTGCTGCTCACTCAATTATGAGGGTTTAGGAAATTGATTGTTTTGTTATTTTAATAATTATTAACGTCTCCTCAACCACTTTAGTAACTTAAAGGGGCATTCTGGTATTCTTAAACTTGGGCCTTAAGTTTATATATTTGGATGTGTAAATGATTAATACTTACCAAAGGTCTTGGAATTGGTCCAGTAAATAGTCTCAGCCGATAGCCGCCAACCACTTGCAATGGCTGAAATGTAATCCTTAGGGGCAACTCCAAGCATCAAAGTTATGTCCAGTGAAAGTGTTTTTTCTTGCCTCTCACAGTCTGAGATTGTTACTCTAAGTGTCTGAAAACATTTCTTTCCTTTGTTTAGCCGGAAGCATAAGTCTCGTCTGATGAGTGAGATGTGAGTTGTTGCAGGAAGATGACTGTAGAGACGTGATTGAGAGTTGGAGAGAGGAGTTTGGAGTTTACTGAGAGGGACTGCCCTCAAGACTTTATTTCCAAAGTCATGGCTGAATATTTAGCTGATTTTAACAGTCTGCAACAACTCACCTAATGCGAGATTTCAGAGTCTCAGAGACTTCTCCTCAAATGAGACTTGTGCTTCTGGTTAAACAAAGAGGATTTTACTCAATGAGGACTATCGCTGTCCTTTCTGTAATGTTTTCAGACACTTAGAGTAACAATCTCAGACTGTGAGTGGTTAAAAAAAAGCACTTTCAGTGGACGTAACTTTGACGGTTGGAGTTGCCCCTAAGGATTACGTTGCAGCCATTGCAGCTGTGTTGTGGCTATCGGCTGAGACTATTTACTGGACTAATTCCAAGACCATTGGTAAGTATGAATCATTTACACATCCAAATATATAAACATAAGGACCAGGTTTAAAAATACCAGAATTCCCCTTTAAAGGTTCCCTGCGGTGTTTTAGACCTCTAGCAGCGCTAAGGAGCTGTTTTTCTATGAGTGGGTCTCATGGATCTAGTAAGGGAAATCTGGATACAACCTCAGAGGCAGGGCCCCATTCATTCCTATGAAAGTTGCTCAGTGGTGCATGAAGACAAAAACAAGTTTCTGGGTCTTAAATTACCTGGATCTTCTGCATTGTGGGGCCCATAGAGCAGGCGCACGAGTGACTTCTGCCGGCTAACTTCCGGGTTAGCCCTCTGCTAACTTAAATGGATTCTTTCACAATGGAAGCTTATGGGAGAAAATCTTTTTGGGGCCCTGTGCATCACGTAGGCTAAGGCTAAGGCTAGGTTAAATGGTTTGGTCACTACATAAAATTGGTTTGGTGGGTCCCTGTTTATCTCGTACACGTGCACAAGGATGCACATGCATGCACGTGCACACAGGTGATGCGATATATAGTCCTATCAGTGTTGCCACACTATTCCAGTGATGAACAAGTGGTGGTAACACACCCAAGAGGCTGAAATGTTCCAGCAAGAGGGGCAAAAAAGAAGACTGCAAGCTCGTAAACATGGATGAAAACATTACTGTGTTTAACACAGGAAATGCATTTGACAGATTCTGACCTCAAGCATACATGCAAAATGCATTTTGTTCAGCAACACTTTTGTTTGTTTACAAGAAAACTCCCCCAGGGTCCTTTTAAACCTGCATTAACAGGTGTTTTTTGGCCACTTGGTAGCAGAAACAAAGCTGTAAACACAACACTGATCCATTATTACCTTTTAAGCTCTTAGAGTTAAACATACAACAAACAGCGGTCCATTTACGCATTTAGCAGTTACAGAGTAACATTAGTATTCATTTGGACTTCTGTTTGTTTCCACCTGCAAAATGTAATGCCAATATTTACTCTTTTAGCTCTGTTTAGGTCTCTACCAGTCCCTGAATATAGTGTCTGGCTCTTTAGCAACTGTCTCTCTGCTGGTTGATGATGACAGGAACTGCAGATTCAGGTAATAATTCTCAGTGATTTATTGTTAACGTTAAAAATATTGATTAAAGCAGCCTTTGAGAATGCTACTATTGAACTTTCCCATATACTGTATAGGCCCCAATGTACAATAGTCTAGAACCCCAAATGAAATAACAGACTGGTATACCTACGTAACTCTTCCCATTAATTGGATTAATCTAACCTGTGAATTCATTTCATGAGCAGAAACGGTCTCTCTGCAAAGCTTCATCCTGGTTTAGGACCTCTTTATAGCTCTTCTTGCCTTAAATGACTCCCTTTCATGAGCTGATGCTAAAGAGATCTAATGAATCCAGATGCCCCAGTGGTCAACAACACTTTATTTTAACTGTAAAATCATAGGAATGTTCCTGGAAAGAACAGTGCCATTTAATTACAGGAAAAACAGTGTTTAACTGAGACACTACCAAATGATTTATTCCTATTATTTTTCAGGCAGTGCACAGCTGCTCTGCTGAACATAAAAATGTGAAATTTGTCTGCAGATGAACATACTGTTCAATGCACTTTAAAAAAAAAAAAGAAGAATTTTCCAATAATAAGAATGACTGAATATTCTTATGGATAACACTGCTAAATTTACTTTACTTTTAATCAGTCTTGATACACAGGAAAATGTTTGATTGCTTTTTGATTACAAACATGTTAAGTTACTTGTGCAATTTTCTAAATATGTTGAGATGATTAACATATTAGGAATATTAATAATATAAATACTAACTACTTTGCATATTAATAATAGCAATAATAGTAGGTGCTGTTCAGAACATGATGAGAGTCGACTCTAAAATGATAAAACATTACTGTTATTGAAAATAAGTGTGGGTATTCTTTGAAAAGGTCAAGTTCAATAAAAACCTAAACATGAATATAGTGAGGATTTAAAAAAAAAAAGGACAGGTGGCAGTAGTCACAGCTAGTGACACAACACAATTATGCAGTAAAGACATCATATTGATGAATTGATGAGAGCGAATGGAAGTCTTTAACAATACACAGAAGGGTATTGATGGGTGCACTCAAGTAAAAATGAATAAATAAGTAAAAACTAGCCCACCATGACCATTCACCACATTACCACTCATAGTCAATAGTATATGAAACAGGCTCTGTGTGACTGCGGCCCATTTACAAATATATAAATGGCTTTATGGGAAATCATTAAAGGGACCTGTTTGTTTGCCTTGCTGGGGTGTTTTGTGCAATGATCATTTGCTAGCCTGCTGACGAAGCCCATTTCATATTGTTATGTTCCCCATTAAGTGGCCCTTACTAAGTAAGTAAACCAGCACAGTGTAAGTGACGGTGTGGGCCCTGGATAATTACAAAGATGCAGCCATCCCACATTAATAATATTCTACCAGTGTATTAAAACGAACAGGCATTTGTGGCCACTGTGAGCAAGATTATTATTATTAATAAACAAAGTCGGGCAATGTCTGTCATAAGCTTTATAATTAGACAATGGACATCCATTTGTTTGCCTCCACACATTCAATATGTGAGGACAATATGGGGACAGTGGAACAGCATTATCAGTGTGCTACAGACAACTAATATGTGGACATAAAGCTTTCCATTTTACAACAGCATTTGTTCCTTCACTATATTCAGTATATGTTTCTAGGTTGATTTATGGCACTGAAGTAGCATGCATCAGATAAACATTTCAAAAGAGTTGCATTTGAGTGCAAACTTGCTGTTTATTAAAGCTATGGGTTGATTCGATTTGTCCAAGAAATTCTGACGATTTTTAGAAACTGACTTACGTTGCATTTATTCATTCACTTTAATTAGCCTGATTGTTGAACAAGGATTTATTTGCTTCGGATGAATTGGCAGGAGAGTGATTTATATCTTTCTAAAGGCTCGGGGAATGAGTTACCAAGCCATCGCCTCCTGCCATCTCTCGTTTGAATTGAAGCCATTATTGTTAGTGAGAAACAATTGGCAAGGACATTAAGTGTTAATGGGCTGCAACGTCATCAATCTGCCGCCTTGAGATGTTTATAGTTCGTGTAGCAGTGAGCTGGTTGTAATGATTAGTATTGGTCAACTCGTTGACACAGGATGGGTTAAAGCGACTGCACTAGCTTGATGTTTATTTATTACATACGTCTGTTTGCACACCTCCTGTCCCCACACAGCACAACACACTTAACCCTTTATACCCATTAATAGATCCCATTAACAGTGAATGTGCTTTATGTAGAGTAGCATTCGCCTCAGGATGGCTACTTGAAATATTTCTGAGGTCTAGCTGCCATCACAGCTGCGTTATATAATACCTATCACAGCTGAAATTTTTCATTTAAAGGGACGCTGCACTGATTTTACACATGATGTTCAGTTTACTCATTATGAGGTGCACTATTCAGCAGTTGTATAATAAGAAAGAAGGGGGCAGGCAGGACCTACGAAAGATGCTATCCAGTTGCATTATGGGAAGTGTTCAATTTAGTCTATGGAAGTTGGAAGCTGGAGTGCACGTTTAATTGACAGATTTTTTGCTCACCGAAGAGCAGCAAAGGCAAGAGGATATCATTTTTACATGGCTCTAGGGATGACAATGTTGGTCTGTACGTTGGTCCACCACTTTGGCCCAGAATGAAATATTTCATATGTTCGGACAGTCATGGTTCTCAGAAACCTAATGACTTTGATGATCTTTTAACTTATCCTCTAGTGCAACCACGAGGTTGACAGTAGTGTTTTAAATGAAATGTCAACAAACATTGGAAAGATTTTCATAAAATTTGGAACTGGCATTCTTGTTTCTTGCTAACATGCTATGATGCAAACTTTATATGATAAACTTGGCGGCAACCTCCATGGCTGGGAAAAAAAGTCTGCACTGAAGTGTGAAAAAATGCAGTTCCTCGAGTGGCCACTTGAGGCTGGCTCCAAAAGTGAGTTATTTCCTATAAGACTCCATGCTAAAATGCCCAACTTTACAGCAGAAATAAACATGTTTATAGCCTGGGCTTGGTCTCTAAAATTAATTTCCCTGTTCATGACAACTGTTCAGGGGGTGAATGAATGTGTAACTCACTTGTTGAAGTTATATTAAGGCTTAAAGTTATGCATAATTAAGGGCATGGCTGCTTTGACTGACAGCTAGCCGCTAGCTAGCCATTTGCTTGGTGTCACCTCAGTTAATTTGAGTCACTGAATTTGACCTCCTGGACATGTTTATGGTGTTGGTGCCTATTGGGGAATTTTAATATGGCATGCTGTGTGATTAATTGTACTAACAGACCATACAAGGAGTCTGTACTCCACCTGTTTCCCCCTAGTTAGGCAGAGTCAGACCCTACGACGGCGACGGCCGGAGTCACCACACTGAGCTTCACAATGGCTCTTCAGAAATCTATGAGTGACATCACAGCGACTATGTCCACATTTATTTATACAGTCTGTGGGTACATATTATACCTGCTGAATTATAACTGTCATTGTGCACATGTTAGCATGCTTAAATTTGCATTTAGCTCAAAGCTTATGTACAGTGGCTAGCTTGGCTGTAGACTCTTAGTCTTGTTCAAATTGATATGTCATAATTTCTATACACCGATCAGCCACAACATTAACACCACTGACAGTAGAAATTAATAACATTGATCATCTCACTACAGTGCAATATTCTGCTGGGAAACCCTGGATCCTGGTATTCATGTGGATGCCAATTGACACAAACCATCCACCCAAACACCCTTGCAGATCAAGCACCCCCCATGGCACCGGCACACCCCGATGACATTGGTCCCCCAGCAGGACAATGAGTGCTGCCACACCACAAAAACTGCTCAGGAACAGCCAGAGGAATGTGACAAAGAGCTTAAAGTCTCGACCTGGCCTCAAAATGCCCCAGATCCAAATTTGATAGAGCATCCATGGGACGTGCCGATCCATGGATGCCATTGGCATCCTCATGTTGTCATGAGGGGGTTTTACTTTGTCTGAAACAATGTTTAGGTGGGTTTTATGGGTCAAAGAACATCCACATCAATACCAGGACCCAGAGTTTTCCACTAGAACATTGTACTGTCAATGATTTTAATGTTGTGACTGATCGGTGTATAATCCCATTTTGAACTAGCTAAATATTCCTGAGAGCAGAATACAAAAGAATGCAATAATCAAAATCACTAAAAGAAAGAAAACTTAAGAAAGTTTTGGCACCTTAAACAGGCCTTATAAGGTTAAGTTATAGGATTGCTGATCATTTGGTGTAAAATAACATAAGAACTTGATTAAATGGAAATACAGTGATCTGACTATGAAAAGTTAAATGTTATTGGGAACATACACAGCAACAAAAAGTGATGTACCACTGGACTAGTGAATAAAACATAATTCATTTATCCAAAAATGTATTTTTTCCATTTATCTGCGATTACCCAATGAGCCCAATGTCAGTGCCCAGGAGCTCCTGACAACCAGGGGCCACACAGAGTCACAATTTTTCCGTATCTCAATAACTTCAAATTGAATCTTCACATCTGACACTTTGAGCTATGAACCTACACACTCCTCTCTCTGCTCTATTTCAGTAATGATATAGTTCTTGGTCTTAAATTGCCACTGGTCCATTTTAGCCAGCCTTTCCTATAAATTTGCATACTATTTCAGCTTCTTTAACAATTCATACCATTTGCATAATCTATCTGACAGAACAGGCAGTTGACTGGGTGCATTGGGCTGATATATGATGTATTATACGCGGATAAAGTGTTGATCGCCGGGAAAGGGAGCCCCCAACCAGGCTTTCCTCCAGGGCGCCAAAACAGTGTAATCCATCCAAGAGCCTGAGAACTCATTACAGGAACTTTTATTTGAAAATAGATCTTCATCATTTGCAAATATAAACAACCTTGCCCTTCTAAATGAATGATGGCATAAAAGCAAAAGGAAATGGAATATAGGAGAGGGCTTGTTGTCCTTCTACTTTGAGATGAGTCTCTCCATCTTGCACAAATGAATGCTTTTACCCAGTTCTTTCCATGACAAATATACTGTTTTGTGCTTCCATTAGAGTTAACTAAGACCCTGAAAATGTTAGGTGTATTCAACACAGAATGTTTCTTCACTTTCAATCACACCGGAAGCAGAGCATTCATAAAGGACCACTGGCCGCATGCATTTGGTTTTGTTTTCCAAGTATGTTTTGTTGCGGTGAGCCTAAAATACATAAGAGCTTTTTATTAAAGGAAGGGTAGAACATTTTGGGAGAGCTGGGGATGGTCTCATACGTTTTGAAGGCCTAAACATGCATGTTTAATGGGTCTCGGCAAAATGGCTCGCTAGTTTCTTTTATTTCTTTCTGTGAGATTTTTACAGAAAAACAAAAAAGGAGTGCATAGAGGTGCATTTGGTCAAAGGATAGCAATTCTGTTGCTGTATTAGGACTTTCATTCATTTGGAGACTGTAATAAAACTTTATTTTAGCAGTACTTTTCTCAAAAATAGGGAGCAGCTGTTGTTTTCTTTCTCATTATTTTCTTATGTTTGCCATAAATATCTTGTCTTGAGATATTAGGGGGACGGAATTGCAGGGTTTTTTTCCAATACAAATGGCACAAAGGATGGTCTTGCTTTTTCAGAAAATTACATTCAGGTCCCCTCCAAGCCTCAATGCTTTTTGTACAGTCCCGAAAGAAAGACCTCTTTGCCGACAAGTGAATGGATAAGCTGCCTGTACACCGTGTACAAAGTTGCAAAATGAAGTGTTTTAATAAGGCTAACGGTGGGATAAATTTGCATTAGCAGCTTTAATCAAGGGTGGAGAGGGGGCCAAGGTGTCATGGATGTGAGTGGGGGAGAAGAAAAGCTCCGTTCTCGTCTGACAAAGCTCTGACTCACTCCATCTCGTCCATTAGTCGTCTGCATGGAGCTGAACAACACAAAGGAGTCTGCTAATGCACAGATAACCTAAAGGTCGCTCTCCCTCTGTTTCCTTCTTGCTCCTGCTTCGCATCCACTTTGCGGTTCTTCTTGCACCGTTCTCGCCTCAACACTCCCTTTCTTCCCCCACTCATCTTCCAGTGTTTCTCCATTTCCATCTCCACGTCTGCGGATTATGGCGGGGATCTTTTGTGTTTAATGACATATTGCACAGGTTTCCGGTCTCTTCTAGTGGCGAGTAGATCTTAACTCCTCTTCATTAAGGCCAAGCTGAAACCAGGAGCCTCCAAAGATGGATGGCATAAAGAGACGTGGTCACTTTGTCAGAGGGAAAATGATTTAAATTCCTGTTCTACCTATTACATCTCATGGGCCATTAATGGTACCCGATTAATTCTTTATAACCTGGGGAGTTTCATGAGTGTTTTATCACCTTATACTCTGTAACCGCTTGTTGGAAATGTGTTGACCCGATATAATGGGCCAATAAAGTACGGTTTAGTGTGCGAATGGAGAGTGGAGAAAGACAAAGACATGTCTCATAATATCGATTCAAAACTCATAGTTTCTCCGATCTGACATTCCTTTATTTCCTTAGAAAAGAGTATAAAATCCATAAAGCCAAAGTCTATTCCTTTAAAGGATTAGTTCACTAAAATTACAAAACAAAATCTCATTTATCTCTCGTGGTTTGCAGACAGTTTTGGTTTTGCTTGTCCAGGTTTTAAATAACAGTCTCTGAGATTTCTCCCTCCACTCTAATACTATCAAAACTATCAGCCTGGCTATATACCACTATAGAGGTAAATTGGAAAATATGTTTTGTGTAATTTGGGTTAACTGAGTCTGCAATTACAGCTGTTATTACAGATACAACCCTGTCTTCTAGAAATGATTCTTACAATAAATATTACTAATTCTTCCAAACAGCAAATACATTTACATAGATTGAAACAAAAGATTGATAATGTCACCGTAATTCTGTTTTTTATCAACATAATAAGGACACTTAGTATCTGCTAACTTGCAAAATGTTGAAACTAAATGCTTGAGTAAAATGTTCACTAACGATGTATTTAACTTGTACTCATTACGATATCCACGTTGGCAATACAATCATTCTTAAACTTTTTTATGTTTAAGCAACAAAAGCACTTAGTTAAGATAATGGAGCACAAATTGTTGGTTTAGTTTAATAAAAACAGAAAAATCCAGAGACAAGAAAAAACAACAAACAACACATTCTTCAACATTCACCTGAGCTTGTCATCCTTCCCTAAATCCTAACGTTAACCAAAGTTCTTTTGTTGCTAAACCTAACCACAGACGAGACTGCAAAACCCTGGTCTGACATCAAAGTCCTGCACTACACCCACCATCCCTCTGACCCCTTCACTACAACTTGCGTATGATACTAAAACCACTTCCATTCCTCGAAAATTGTTGTCTGTAAATATCATTCTGGCAGCAATTATGTTTCCCATCATCAGAACATAACAAAACAAATGTATGTCAACATAATGTCTAGGAGACAGGTTTGCTCAGAACACTATTTTTATATGGACTATTTCTTTGGTAGAAAATAGTTCCAGTGAAAACTGTTCTATGCAGATTAACAGAGACATTGTTCTGTTCTTTTTTCTTTTTTAATGCCATTTTTAAATGAGCAACATATAGAAAATTCCATTCACCTCCATTGTACTGCCTGGAGTCGGAAATTTCAGAACTGGGCCAAATAACGACATTGACGACGGATGCCAATGAACTGATTCTTTCACCTGGAACTGCAGTTGTGTGTAGGAAAAATCGGTGTGATTCTTTATGTGACAACTGAGCAAGCTCCATCCACTTTAGAAGACTGCAGCGTGTGGTTAAAAGTGAAGGAAAAAGCTCATAAGTGGATCTTTTGGCAAGATTTTTTTTTCCTGAAAGTATGATTCTAGCTTTTAATCACGTTACTGAAACACGGACTATACGTACAGCCATATTGGTGCACGTTCTTTATTAATCCTCTTCTGCATCCAGCTCACTTGGTTTCTGCTTCCTGGTCTCCTTCTCTGACCTTCTTTACATTTTTGTAACCTATATGTAAAGATAATAAATTGTTACTTTTAATGATCCTAAATTAGTTCCAGGCTGCCAACCTGTCTCGCATACCCGACCTTTAGCTCACAGGTGGTTCAGAAAATAGGAGGATGCGTAGAATAACTGCACACAGAAGTAAGAATTAAGCACTTCCACTCCCACTTTTACTGAGATTATAACTCGAATCAACATTGCAAAGGTCTGTTAACCTTAAATGCTTCATAATGATTCATTATGCTTGTGTTGTCTTAAACCATTACGTTTTCTAAACCAGGCTCCCTGCAGCATATTAGCACTCATCTTGTGCTGACTCATCAGATCAGCATCTTGACATGAGATACAGTATCTCTCATAGGTCACTGATTGCCTGCAGTCAGATGATGCTATAAACTTGTATAAGTTTCAACCCGAACTGAATTATTTTTGGAGTGATTTTCTGTTACTCTGCTTCCAAAGGGTACAGTTTACACGCTGTAATGCAAGTAATGAAGGTGTAATTTCTATTTGGGATTGGAGTGGTATAAAGTCTCCCAACTTCCAAAATCCCATTTTTGTCCTCCTCACTTTTTATAGTGTCAGGTTGGTTTTCAAACTAAAACCTTTCTGAGCATTTGACTGCCCAGCTGGCAAAATCCAGATGTGAGAAACTCTGAGTAGATACACTGATCAGCCACAACATTAAGACCACTGACAGTTGAAATGAATAACATTGACCATCTCGCTACAGTGTAATATTCTGCCAATTGACACAAACCATCCCTTGCAGATCAAGCACACACCCTCATGGCACCGGCACACTCCGATGACATTGGTCCCCCAGCAGGACAATGTGTGCTGCCACATCACAAAATATGCTCAGGAACAGCCCGAGGAACGTGACAAAGAGCTTAAGGTGTCCACCTGGCCTCAAAATGCCCCAGATCCAAATCTGATTGAGCTACATGGGACGTGCCTGAAAAATGACGATCCATGGAGTGCTGTTGGCATGAGGGGGTTTACTTTGTCTGAAACAATGTTTGGGTGGGTTTTATGGGTCAAAGAACATCCACATGAATACCAGGACCAGGGTTTTCCACTAGAACATTGTACTGTAGCCATGATCAATGTCAGTGGTTTTAATGTTGTGGCTGATCGGTGTAGATAACATTCAGACGGGACACCACAAACCAATAACAACCTGGGAATGAGACTAAACATTCAATCTTTCTCCAGAATCACCTACGGCACCTTTAATACTGTCCTAAAAAGACACTAGAATTGAATATCAGAAACAGAGACAAAGAAAAGCAATTTGCAATTAATCATTTATCAAAACTGATGTTCCCATTCTATTATTGTGTCACTCCACGGCACTGCACCACCTGAAAACTCACACAAGAATACCTTAAGAACCATGCAATACAACTGAAATCTACACCAAACATGACCGCTGTTGGCCTCTAAAACACAGATAAATAAATCCTCCAAAAATCTTCAGTTTGAGGAGGATTTAGACACACGGCCACAGGATCATGTCTCACACAGCAGCATGAATCCAGTCTGTGCAGCCACAGTGTGTGACTCAGTGGAGAGTTTAGAGGACCAGGAGCAGGAGAAGGTGCACTTGCAGTTTTGCCCTTCCCTCGCAGGAAGGATCCTGAAATGACTCATTTGAGAGAATGCGCTTAATCCGATTTGGAGGTGTCTGCCACAGCTGCACCAGATTTCGTGACTGTACCTGTTACCTGCCTCGTTGCAGCATCCAAGTCTAGTTGCCGTCACGCAGAGGCAGAATTGGCAGATTAGGAGAATCATAAAGGGGTCGAGGAAAAGAGAATACGCTGTATATGCGGCTAAAATTCAAACATAAAAAGAAGTTTAAGATAATGTGCAATTACATGCAATAGAGACACTTTCGTTTCATCTCTCGGATCTCTCTAATTCTCATTGTCTTACTGTAATCATATCTGCTGCTAGAATCTTATGCAGACTATGGAGCACACAAATTAAGTGAAAATATGATGAACTCCATCTTTTTTTTTTCTCCTCACATCCCGCATAGGCTATAACACTCTCACATTAGTACAAAAATTAAGTGGAGATACGACACTTTATATTCAAATCTGCCTCCTTCCATCCTTCCAGGAACCATCATATCAGATCAATTGAGCATATGATTAGTATCCATCAATTGCACTCGCAGGGTTTCTCTTAATTGCTAACACATTTGCACCCGAGGGCAGACACTCGACTGAGTGACATCTCCTCTGCAATCATTTCCAGAGTCAAATATGTAGTTCACACAGGGAAATCACACCAACAATCATCTCATTTAGTCCCCTGCAAGCTGTGTTAATAGCCCCAAAATAATATCCTCGCAGTGCAGTTCAACTTGGATGGCCACATACTGAGAAAGAACAGAGCACAGCACACACACACGTCTGATAAGCTGTCACACAGGCTGAAGCAGATGTGCTACTAGATGTGTGAGTGCTTTAAAAGAAAAAGGTTTGCGACTGCAGAGAAGTGCATTCACGTGAATCTTAACCCATGTCGTCACTCCACAAAGTTATAGAGGGAGTTCAGCTTATTTGGCTAAATAAAGGGACTGACATGCACTGACATAGTGGAATCAAGCCAAAGCATCGAGAATCAACTCTAAAAAGTTAACTGAATCTAAGCTAAATCGGCTCTTGACTTTTGCAAAAGAAAGACTTGAACACAATGGGGACATTAAGCCCTTAATGATGCACTCAGTCCTGCAGTGTTACTTCCCAGCAGCCCCAGACTGTATTCTGCAGAGTGTTAGGCAGCTGACATGGTGTCATCATTGATCTGGTTGCTGTTAAGCTGCGTTGACACCTGCACTAATCCATTGGACATGGAGCCGAGGGGAAGTAATCTAGGCGAGCTCCCTACTTTTATCAAGGTGAGGACAGCTAGGCTGGAAAACGCACTGACGCACTGCAAAAAAAACAAACAACTTGTGCATGTGAGGATGTGAGGGCAACAGATACGTGAATATCTGGCAACTTGGCTGTTCTTATTTCTCATTAAATCTTTCTCTGATCACAAGGAGGATTAGTGTATGTAAAACACGACAAGGAGTCTCACATTGACAGAGGCCACAAAATCCTGTAAACAGTGTAATCAGTTCAATCTTAGTGTAGGCAGAAGAAATCCTTAAAGCTTTGTTTTTTTTAGCCCATTAAAGAGAGAATGCTCACGATGTACTGGCAAAGCAACCCAGTTTTTTCTTTTCTTTTAACAAGACAGAATAAATAAATTGTAAATGAAATCGTGACATACTTTGCCAATGACGTGAGGTATGATTAGATTAAAGCAATTTTTGATTTATAAAAACTGTGGAACTGGATTTACAAAAACGAGATGAGTTTTTAATGGACCCTTGCATGATCTGTTATTATTAAGACATGTAGAGAGGCCTCACAAGTATAGAAATGTAGACCTTACAACATATTTTATACATTTTTACACAAAATGAATACAAAGAAACCACACTCGATAGAAATTGGGTAACTCTAACTATTTAACTCATTTAATGTATTAGTCTGATATTCCTATAAAATAATAATAATAATAATAACTTTGATTTATATAGTGCCTTTCAGGGTACCCAAGGCCGCTTTACAAAAAACCCCCAATTAGACCAATGATAAAATGAAACAAAACAAATACTGTATTTGCCTCCGTCCTGTAAACATTGATTCTTTATAAAACATTTCCCAAGTGTGGAGTCATTTATCTGTGAATGGCACATTAAGCCCCCATTTTCTCCCCTGTCTGCGCGAGTATCGTCTTTACTGATAATGGCAAAAGATTTTGCACATTCATTACCATTATCATTAAAATCATCATTATTATGTGCTTAGCATAATAACAGCATTCAACTGATTCACTTCTCCAGCCTTTATTCCCCTACTTGTTCGGGTCGACACTGGAGCTGCTTTAGGAATAACAAAATAGCTTTGGTCAGTGTTTCCTTGAAGCTTCGGTGTGATGTATTTAATCTGACATACAATACTCCATGATCAATCAAAAGAGCGCACCGTAAATAAGCTGCTTTTGGAGTGGCACCCACTGATTCCACTGGTGGTTTTGATAAATTAAGATTAAATATTCGGGAAAACTAAGGAACAGATTAATATTTCTAAAATGCATTTGTACATTTGCTCTCAAAGTATCATTAATCTAAATTTAATAATGATTTTTTAAATAATGTATTCGGATATTCTATATCTTTTACATATTTTTTATTAAAGTCAGGTACATCCTAGCCCAATGCAAAGTGCAGCTGAGTGACTAACTGCTTTCTCAGCACGATCTGGGACTTTCTTGTTAATTAAGTAGTAATCAGGTGCGATGTGGGTACTGCTGACAGTGGCTGTGGTACCTTTAGAGCCATAGGGGAGACAAACAGTAATGGGAAAAAAAAAGAAGATTACTCCAGGTGATGAGGGAATAACCTCCGAGGTCAAAATCCAAAATCACAGAGTCAGAAACAGCAGAAAGGACAGACTCAAAAGGAGAATGAAAGAGGGAGAATCCGAACAGTGGTTGTCCTTAAACGGCGGCATTCCCCCAGGATCTATTAGCCAGTGGTTTGTGCATACAAGAGACAGCAAGTCCTTTCCTAATCTTCATTTATCTGCACAATCACTACACACAGGTAAGCTCACACTCATACAAAAGAAGGTCACACTTGAGCACTCCCTTACCTGTATCTGTGACGTATAGATATTCTCTCAGAGTCCTCCCTTCTGTGGCTACAGTTTGGTGTTTGGTGGCTCAGCTCGTATCCTTAGGCTAAGGGTTTCAACAACTGAACACATGCCTCCTCTGAGGCTTCTTATAATGGCACACCCCTTCCCTCCTGGCTCAACCCTCCGGATCTCTCCCCCTCCCCTCCCTTCCCCTGTATATCACCATTCACAACACCATAGGAGGAGGAGAGCTGGAGAGAGAGTGGATTCCCCCATTCTGTTACGCACAAACTCCGGGCAGACACACAAGCCATGGCCCTCTCTGACGTAGGAGGCATTGCCTACGCCACCGGTTTCGCCTTCATTGAGCTAACTAATGGGGCTCTAAAAATATGTACCATCCACCATGAGATTGATCCAGAATTCCTATGTCTAAGGTGTCCATAAAACCCACAACCTTGACGCCAACCTGCTGCCAAGGTCAGGGGAAACAATACCGCTTTGGAATGGGTGTTTACTCCAGAAATGCAAGTTAAATACAAGCTAGAACAGCAGTGCAATGGAGGTGACTATGGGTCGATATGGTTGTTTGTGCTGGGACAGAGAAAAGAAACAAGCCTTTCTTTTGATGGTGGTGATGGTACACCTGTATAGGAGGCTTTATTCTTCTTGTGAATGAAAGAATGAACAGTGTAGATCAGGCCAGCGAATGCCTGGACAGAGCAAGCAGCCAGCCTGGGTCTGCAGACGGGAGGTTAATATGAGTCATGCAGGAGATTTGGGGACGGACGACAAGACCTGCCACAAGGTTCTGAGAGCTTCTGTGGCCTGTGGTCTATCACACATGTTGAGTGTTCAGTTAAGGTGATGATGTTGGCGTTAACCAGAAGAAGACGAACAACGGAGATGAGGCAAATGGAGCAGACAGAAGTGGAAGAAAATGAGGCTGACAGAAGCAGGTTGAAGATCAGGATTACATGACTAAAAGTCTACAGTCATGCTAGCAGCTCTATAAGGCTGTATGTAAGCAATATTTTTAGAATGACAATGACAAGATGAAAATGGGACAATGTGAAAGGGGCCACTCATAGTGATGAACCTACAGGAGACCAAAAACAGAGCTAAAAGAGGGTGAATATTACATTACATTGATCCAGTGGCCAGAAACATGATTCTAATGTTGCTCCGTGACTGCTGGATATGTAAATGAGCAACACTTTGCCAACAATGTTCGCCACATTAACATATGACGCGGTGATATGTGAATGTTGTGAATGTTTCAAGTGGCTAAAATCAGTTATTACAGGTTTAAGCACAGCGGTGCTTTGAGATAAATGCGAATGTTGGCATGCTAACATGACACAATGACAATGCTAACATGTTCAGCAGGTAGCATGTTCACCATCTTAATTTAGATCATAAGTATTGAACAATAGCAATATCAAATTTTTACCTCATAATGAGGCTAGATGAAAGATTAAGGGATCATCAAAGTTATTTCAAGCTTTCTTGATGGAGGCAGAGTCATTTCATTCAAAACCATTGGGCTACATCTTCGGGGAATCTTGAATATCTGTACAAACGTTTGTGCCAATCCATCTAGTATGTGTAGAGATATTTCACTGGATAAGTAAAAAACTGACCTGCTGGTGGCACTAGAAGAAAAGTCAGGAAAATACCAATGTCATTAAGATTCATCCTCTGTGACCATGGATATCTGTACCAAACTTCAGGCAATCCATCCAATAGTGGTTGAGACCTTTCACTATGAACCAAAAAAGTCAGAGGATCACGAAAGTCATTAGGATTCATCCTCAGGGCACCATGAATGTCTGTGCAAAATTTTCATGGCAATTCATCCGATAAGTGTTGACATATTTCAACTACACCAAAGGTTTGGACCAACTGAACATTTGACCAATTGACTGACATTGCAATCCCTAGAGCCATGCTGCTAGTGTGGCTAAAGCTAAGTAGCAATAGATTGTTAGTACATGCGATAACAATTATTAATAATAACAATAGCCACAGCAAAAACCTTTTTAGTCTTGAAGTTACACCTCAAATTCAACTCAATATTGTCATCATGGGCTGACATAAGTTTTAGCTGAATTCTGGCCCTGAACCTGTGTGCGGTCTGATAGTGATGGATGAATTGGGTACATAGACAGTGCCCTCAGTGCGGCTGAGATAAGGAGCCCAGAAGAACAAGCGACCGTTGCGAGGCCTGTCTGTCATTGATATCGCTGTTATCCACTGGCTGTCCAGTGTCTACAAATGCTTCCTCTGGTGGCCAAGAGGCAGTGATTACCCAGACGACAGAGAGGGTCATGCTTAACTTGGCACCACATCAGACTCGTAAGTCCAGTTTTGTGTTGGATTATTTGTGAATTTTCTCGCAGAAATCATGAACATAAAGCCAGTAAAATCCAGCCAACAAAAATTTTGTCTCAAAATTTGCGTTGTCATTGTGAAAATATATTTTTTTCCCAGTTGGGGATGTGAGGGTTTAATCACACACTAGGCACTGCATTTGTTTTCTCACGTACACACAAGGGCTCTGTCATAGGTTGTTTTTTGTCGCTTTTGTTGACGTTTCTCTCATTCACTTGATTTGTGAACTGAACTCAAGTATCAGTTTGAGGGTGAATATTAAAGTTTCTATGGATAATGCTTAAAAAGAGATATTTCTGGCATGGAGTAGAGCCAAACCTGTTCCATCTATCACCACTTATCCTGTGCAGGGTTGTGGGGGGCTGGAGCCTATCCCGGCTGACATTGGGCGAGAGGTAGGATACACCCTGGACAGGTCAGCAGTTCATCACAGGGCTGACATACAGAGACAAACAACCATACACACTCACATTTAGATTGACCAATTAACCTAACTTGCATGTCTTTGGACTGTGGGAGGAAGCCGGAGCACCTGGAGGGAACCCACGCAGACATGGGGATAACATGCAAACTCCACACAGAAAGGCCCTGATCCCCCTGACCCTGAATTGAACCTTCTTGCTGTGAGGCTAACCACTGCACCACCGTGCCTCCCCCAACCTGTTCCTGTGGTGGAAAAGCTGTGTTGTCTAAGACTGGAGCTTTCATCATCCAGTAATTCTCCACAAGGATTAGAAACGCAAATAACCCCCATAGAAATGTGTAATTGGTTTCCAAACAGCCATATCACAACATTATAGCTGTAGAGGGTTCATTTATTCTGTTGTGATATAGTAAAAACGTATTGGTTTGTATCAATAGAAACATGATGAATGATTTTTCTTATCAACACTTCAGTAATTTTTTACTATGAAGCAGAATTATGTATAAAACATTTTAATAACAAAGAAATAACACATTTTAATAGGTATTGCAAGATGTTTTATATGCACCATTCTAAAGTGGAATTAGACTTTTCCTAGTATTTCCAAGTGGTATTATTGTTGCCGCCACAGTCGCAACGACAGCGTTAGCAACATGGCTACTGCTAGCCGCCTTGCTACTGTCCAAAGCAAAAGCAAATGTAAGAATTCCATTTGGACATAGAAACTCTGGTCTCAGTGCTCTGATAAAGGCAGAATAAACACCCGGTTGTATTAATAAGTAGGCAGGTCTTACTTACTGAGCTAGTAGAAAGAATGTCGGTTTTGCCCTCTGTTCGCTCTTGTTTTACCTCGGTTTCTATCACTCTCCTTCACCTTCTTTGCCTTCTCCATCAGCGGGGTTCTTTTTCTTTCGCAGGGTAAAGTTTCCACAGTTATTTCAGTTGTTCCACTGTTACCTGGAGATATTGACCAGGGAGAACAATGCCTCTTCCTGTTTTGGTTCCACAATGGCTGACGCGTTTCCTTTGTACCATAAATCGAACCTTAATTTTTCTGCAAAAAATCCAGCGTAGTGTCAGCATGAATAGCATAGTGAAAGCGAGGCTTACGGGGAACTAATCTAAATGTGGTGGTGTCATCTTTCTTTAGCCATTAAACTGCAATATATATTTACTTCATAATGAAAAGTTAAAACAAAAATGTTTTCTATTTCCTCTTTAAAATTTTGAAGAGAATGATAGCTGACATGAAAGCAAAATTTATAACGCAATCAGTATAAATGTATTATCTGTCCCAAGACAGTTCCCTATAATTAACTTTTTTCCCAATAAAGAGACATAAGCACTTGCAGTATGTCCCCAAATTTGCATATAAATTAGCATATACAGTAGATTCCACTTTATTGGTTTAATGGCTGTGACACCAAGTTGTACTTTTACTTCCCACACCAACAGCTATATTTAGAGAAATTTTTAGAGCCCAAAGTAATTCTAAGGAAGGAAAAATGCTGAGTAATGGCTGGTGGGCTCCAAGCCAAAATAGTTAAAAGAATTCACAGACAGCTTCAACCACAACACACTGGTATAGTTTGGCTCATGTCTGCTGTTCTTTCGACTTGAACTGATATCCTCTCCATCTCACCCAGCTGAGGTGTTTTACCGCCCTTGCTCCACAATTTAACCCAATGATGTGAAACCATGGCGGGGGAGGGATCTCTCCAAGGTTTATGGCGGCTCGGGGCTTTCACCTCTCAAGACCCAAGTGACTGTTATTTGCAGCAGGGCTGAAAAATTAAGAATTACATTTCCATCCCCCAAAGCCACCCAGAAGAAGAATTTGCACCGCTGCTCGGGAAATCTGTAGCGTCAACCACCAAAAAACTTTGAGAGTGTAAGCAGTCAGTGACACACATGGCAGTATTTCACGCGTTTGTCGATGTCATTTCTTTTCAGTGCCGGCTGCAGATACCAAGGGGCATCTGAAACAGAAAGCACTGTATTTCTCCTCAAAATGACAAACATGAGAGTGGTAGCAGACAGTGTGGCACATTTCCAATGAAAGACTGGCTTACTGAGGAAGAAAACCATCATTTATAAAAGAGTGACTGCCTTGAAATTGAGTACGGGATGCTGACAAGTGGTTTACTGATGACTACTCTTTGTGTTTCAGTAGGGATAGACCTCAGGATTAAATGCAAGGGTTTGACCTCAATCAAGGAAATAATTACTGTTGCCCCTCCTGTTGGTGGACTCCATAATTAGCAAGCAAAGGCCTCACAGAAACACAATTAGTCTAAAAACAGAGGTGATTGAAACTATAATTCTTATTGGACTCATTAACATCTTTTTGGGGTGCCTGGAATGCTTTATTGAATTTGACGGGAAATTCAATTCTGGCCCTTTTGTGTGGTTCAGACAAAAATACTTACCAATAAATTCTCCAGCCGGAATGCACGCCATATTATGCCCAATGTCTGCATCCAGATATCTGTCAAAGCAAGTGAGATATGATAATAGAACAGAGGGCATTTGCTTCAAGATAAAAATAAGTCAAGTGTGACTGACTCCATCTTCCTGGAGTAATGAAGAGTATTCACGATTGGCGTCACTGATAAAAGCTATGGATCACATAAGCAGGCACGCACGCGCAAACACAGCACACACATACACTTCAAAGCTGCTCTTTTCTTTCACAGTGTGCTTCAGTGCAATGAATCACCATGTTTCTTATTATATTCTCTCAGAACAACAAACACACACACCAGTGCTGTTATCCGTCCTCACCACTGTTGCCGCTCCAGTCGATACTGATGCAGCACTCACTCATTGTGTGCGCGCGTGTGTGTATGTAGACCCGTGTGCGTTTTGTTCTGAAGGTCTTTTGTGATTAAATTTGACAACAGCAATGAGGGAAGTTTGGTGTTTTTGCATTCGCAGTGCTTTTTAGTAAAAAGAAATGACTCGATTACAAAACTGTCCAGGCTTATAAATAGACTACTGATTCAGTCTGAAGTCAGTACTAAAAAGCGAGGACCAGTGAAGCATACATTTATTCCAATATGTTAATCTATCAAAATAGGCCCAAATTCTTCCGGCCAGATACTACTTATTCTTTCTCTTGATGAGAAATTTAAGAATGTGCCCGATAGTTCATTAAAATATGGCAAAATTACAATGTTTTCGTTTTGTGGTATATATTTTAAATCCAAATAACATGAGAAAATGAATTAACTTGACTATATGTAACTACAGTGCAGATAAAACGATGCTTCTATGTACTGTTTGATTATTACACAGACGCTAGTATCAGCTAATGTTCTCACTCCTCTCTGACTCACACGTCTGACAAACTATGCAGAGACTGCAACGTCTAGCATGGTTTTCCAGCTAATATTACTGTATTGGGTTAAAATATATTGTTACCCTTAAAAGAAACGCTTTCCCGACAGTTGTCATTTCTTCTGAAATCAATGGCCCGTTTCCATACCTTTAAAAATCATTAACCCAGCTGATATTACGTGACGATTTCCTCGTTACCAGTTGAAACCTTGGGTGGCTTGGACAATTCGAATCACAGTACACACCAAGGCTCTGCTACTAACCAATCACAACACGCGGCTGGATTTCCGTAGCCAATCATGATGCACGTACACATAGAGCGGGACGTTTTTAATTTAGACACGGAAGTGTGTCGCATTTGTTCAGTGCTACTCGGTGCTCTTTTCTTTCAGTTGTTTATGAGCAACACAAATTCTGAATTCATCGAATATGGTTCGAGGCAGCCTGTCAGTCAAGTAGATTGCGTGTTCAAGTGGATTCGTTGCTGGTAATGTAAGCTGAAGTCTTTCTTGTAAGTCTAAAATCACAGTAACGAGAGCTCCTCTGAAGCTAGAGCTTTGTGTGTTGTTCCGTTTTAAACAAAGTTAACGCTACTGTGGCTTCAGATATCGCCATGTAAAACCCATCCACAAACTGACTTCATATGGTTTCGAGGTCACTAAAAATGTAAGTTATTGTGTGTATATGAAATTTTGTCTATGTCTCGTTCACTTCAACTTGAAAAAATAACAGGTAAATGTGCGTTATTTTGGGAGTAAGTAGCTAACTAACGTTAGATCTAAAACAGCGGTAACGTTAAAGCAGCTGAGAAGCTTTCAAAGTCCGTTATAACGTAGGTTTTAAAATCTCAGGGACTGTCTGTTGTAGTGAAACGTTTGCCAGCTCTTCGACATTTACGCTGTTGTTCATGCTAGACAGTACTAACGTTAAATTTACAGTTGCGTACTTCAACGCTATGTCGTTTTTTTCATGCTAACCTTAATTTTTGTTTTCTTAGCACTCACGTCAGGCTCCAGCTCCTGTGACAGATGGAGGAGCTCTACACTTTAGAGAAGGAAGTCGGACGAGGCAGCTATGGTGTGGTCTTTGAGGGCCATATGGCCAAAACAGGACAGAGGGTGGCTATTAAGCGGCTTCCCTGCAGCAACCCGGAGTGCATTGAACTCTACCTGCAGGAGCTGTGGGCCATGAGATCCACAGCCAAAAACCATGTCAATGTCATTGCACTCCACAGCTGCCTCCTGCAGACGGGGCCAAGGAGCCTGAAGCCCCTCAAAACAGGGAAACTGCCTCTATGTCTAGTTGAGAGCGTGCTGAAGGGCAGTGTAGTTGGAGCACCACAAAGTCAGGAGAGGAATAACTCCCAGTCTTACACCCGGAGGAGGACTAACTCTGTCTGTAGGCTTCAGGACAGGACCAACACCATCCAGGCCAGAGCTAAGCTCCAGGACAAGACTAGATCTAATTCACCTGGTACTACAACTCCACAAAGGCCTCAAAACAGAGGCAGGAAGAGACCGGCTGAGAGGCAGGAAGAGCAGCCGGGACCCCTGCGCTGCTTGGCCCTGTGGCTCGTGATGGAGTACTGTGACGGGGGCGACTTGAATCAGTACCTGCTCTCCAGGCCACTAGACACCCAGCGTAACCACAGCGTGGTGCGACAGCTCTGCAGTGCTGTGGCCTTCTTGCATAGCCTGGGCATCACCCACAGAGACCTGAAGCCTGATAATGTTCTGGTCTGCGTGACACCTAAAGGCCCCATTATCAAGGTAGGGAGATTGTTGTCACAATGTTTACATCAGCTCAAGTTGCATCATCCTATGAGTCAGCACACAACTTGTTGAAAAACTAACACTGTTTAAATTTGAAAGCGTCACAGTATTTCATATTTCTTTTCTCTCAGGAGGGGGCAGCTATGAATTTTAGACACAATAAACAATGGAACATAAAGCAATACGAAAGAATAACTGAAAATAAAAATACTGTCCAAGACCCAAACATTCTTCATGTACTATCAAAGAACAGCAGCAAATTCTTACATTTAAGAAGCTGGAACCAGCAAATTTTTTTTGACATTTTTGCTTGAAAAATGACTCAAACGATTAATTGATTATTAAAATATTTGGCAAATAATTTTCTTTCGATCGACGAATGGTGGCAGCTCTGCTCTGGATTAATATGATCTATGGGATGTCATTCTAGCATTAAAAATTAGCAAGATATGAGCTTTCCTGCCAACAGTGTCAGACTTTTCACATTACTTACAAGCATTTGCCCACCACCGACTATGGCTGCTGCTTGGACAAATGATTCCATACAAAAAAACCTATACATCAGATGTTATATTTGTGTTGTTTAGGTAATCGATGATCAAAATATTTGGTAATAAATTTTCCTTCAATAGATTTACTTGAGTAATTGGTGCAGTTCCAGTACACATAAAAATGATGCCCTCCTCTGTGTATAACAAATATGCAAAATATGTTGTAGAGCTGCCACTAAGGATTACTTTCTTTATGGATTTATCTGTCAGCTAATTTCTCAATCATTTGGTCTGTAAAATATCAGGGGGAAAAAAAACAAAAGCTGTTGACATTTTAATGTAGACATTCAGTTAATTATCATAGAAGAGAATGAGAACCAGCAAACATTCACATTAGAAAAGCTGTAATCAGAAAACATTTAGTATTTTTGCTTATTAAAATAAAATTCAGTCATTCGAGTGACTGTCAAAATAGTCGATTGTGCAATCATTTCACCTCTACTGCATGAACATTTCCCCAAATTGCAATGTATTGTCTGTTCTCTACAAAATGTTCCAATGTATTTTTCCAACAGGACAATAAAATACCAGGTATCACAACATTACTTTTTCACTGTGGTTTGGACTAACGGAAAGTCTTAAGTCATACATTGGTGGAAAAACCAAATCAAAGTATATTGCATTTCTTGTTAATGAATCTCCCTGTCCATCCTGTAGGTGGCAGACTTTGGTCTGAGCAAGATGAGTGAAGGTGTGGTGGACGGTGATCTGACCAGGCAGCACTTCTCCTCCACCTGTGGCTCTGACTTCTACATGGCTCCAGAGGTGTGGGGTGGACTGACCTACACAGCCCAGGCAGACATCTTCTCGCTGGGTGTGATGTTCTGGGCTGTCCTGGAGAGAATCACCTTTGTGGAAGAGGGGACCACGCAGGAACAACTGGGTAAGTGTCCAGCAGAGTCAATAGAGTAGTCTAGAGAATGAGAATACCAACTGGACTGGAGCAGCGGAGATATGGTCCTACAATACATCTCAATATTTTTCAGTATCTTTGTGCATTTGGGACAGTGTCACCATGTTGGATGACACACCAGCAAAGGCCTGTCACGCTCTATCCTGCTCACAGAAAGGTTGAGTGTGTGGTCAGGTGATGACGCATCGCACTGAATCGAGTTTGACTTAATGAACTGGCACATATTAAAAATGTCACATACTATACATCATGCATTCATCAACCATGGAGGGTACAATCATAAATCTAAATGGCAAAGAGATGAATGATTTATGGTATGTACATTTTGATATGCTCTTTTTCTTATAATACAAGTTGACTGTATGTAATTCAGCTTTTCCTACTTGAAAAAGTGCTGTTGTTGGCAGCATGTGAGATACAAGTTTCTATGGAATAATCTGCCAATGTCTTTTTTTCCCTTATTCACCTTTGGGTCCAAGTGCTTTTTGATAACAGCAGCCTACATTGATGAAGATCAATTGCATTTTGACGGTAATGCAAAGATGCAGATTTGTTGGTATTCAGGGTTTTTTTTAGGTGCTGTGTTTGTGATGGATTGATTGAATTAATATCATTTTATACAATGCAATTTCACATTACACTCAGACATTAGCTAGGAAAAAAGTGATACAAATTGATTTATCATTTCACTCCTTTATAAATCAAAAATGTGAAACACTTGTTGGTTCCAGCTTCTTAAATTTAAGGATTTGCTGTTTTTCTTTGTCATTTATGATATTAAATGAAGAGTCTTTAGGTTTTAGATCGTTAGTTGGAACTATTTGAAGACGTCACTTTGAGCTCTGGTGAATGGAGATGAGAATTTTTTCACTTAAAAAAAAAAATTTCATAGACTAGTGGTATCGTTAAAAAAAATATACCAATAGAGTACTTAATTCGATACCCATCACGTGCATTCATTTATGCATTCAGTTGCATAAAATGCCACCTCTGAACTGTCAACTCGGTCACATACACTGTTTCTGCGAGAAAAGGCTTTTTTTTTTCTAGATCTGGATACAAAAAGTAATCGAATGTGGGAATCGTTGGACTGGAGAAGTTTCAACAACACTATCACTACTTGGTACTGGGTTATTTCGCTCGATACTTTAAAGGTATTGAGTACAGATACCCAGCCTTTGAGGACAGAGAAGCTAGTGCAACTGTAAACGACAGTAAAATGTTTAAGAGGACTCTCAGCATCTCTCTTTTTTTTATCCAGCTATGGCGCTGTGATAAAACACTTAGGCACTGTGGCTAAGTGTTATAATGGTAGAGGAAAGCCTGGAAATTGTGTAATTTCATTGGTCTTTGTTGTAAATTGCTTGTCATTGCATAGATCTTTGATGTTGTGAGTTGGACCAATAAAGTCTGCAACTCTCTGGCCAGTTCAATATGAGAAAAGGAGAAGCACTTTGCCAAGCATTCCAGTATAGCTCTGCACAACAGCATTTAGATTTGAATCTTTTTTTTTTCAAATGTCCTTTTTCCTGTCAGAAGCCCCATGTGGCCATAGGATCTTAATGGACGCAGGGCTCAGTTCTGCTCTGCACTCCTGTGTCAGAACGTAATGATATGGCTATATTACAGATATCTTTTTTTTTAATATTCCTCAAAAATGGGTCTGGCCAACCTGGAGGCAGAGGGATACAAACCATTATCCCCAAGTTTAGTGCCTGAGAACCTCCCTGAGTCACTGATACTCCATTAGGTGGAATGGAAAAGGTTATGATTGGAGGGAGAGAGGGGTTCCAGTGGATTTAAAAAAAGAAAAGAAAAGGCAAAATGGAATTTAGCAGCCCCGATCACAATCCTCTTTGTCAGTGAGAAAATGGGGAAAGGCAGCTGGAGGCTTTTCACAGATGGATAAAATGGTCCATTATTTTACTTTATCCACTCTCAAGGCCCACACAGTTATTTGACTAGGCAGGGGAGCGGAGAGAGAGTCAAAGAGCAAGATGCGATCACTTACGTTTGTGCTTTACGAAGCCCAGTGAAGGAAGCAGCGCTGGATTTCTGCTCAGTGGGGTTAGGAAATCATTGCTGGCCTTTCACCAGGCCAGTCCTACACTTAACTATAAACTTCTTCACCTCAAGTGTTTCGGCCAGGGTTCAGTCTTAATCCTGGGAAGAAGACATGCACTTGCATGACAGATGTGTTATGAACAGTTCTCCATTAAAATTAATTTAACACTGAAAAAGGTTTGTAAGAAACCTTGTGATTAAGTAACAATTGATGCATTTTAATTACTTTCCCAGATAATCCTCTTTTAATTTTGGGGGTTGTCTACATTTTAGGGGTGCAAATAATGATTTTTTTCTCCTCATTAATCTACAAATTTTTTTCAATTAATCATTTAGTCTAGAAAATGTCAAATAAAGACAAATGGCCACTTCAGGTTATTAGAACCCAAAGTTTGATCTTAATTATTCTGATCGGCAGCCAAAACCACTAAGTATTCATTTCTTAATGGAATGAAAGAAAGGTACTTCAACTTTACCCAACTTCTGAGGTCCATCAGCAAGATGGATTTCCAAAAATGTATTATTTGTTTTGTGTTCATGTAGCTGCTTCACCGACTTCCACATTTAGTTTTCAATTTTTTCCCAGCTGTGAACAGCTGCTCCATTTCCTTTGTGCACTGCATGTTTTTTTAATATACATACTCTTTTAAGTATACATACCCCCACTGTACAAAAATGAAGCCAAAATATGCTGGATACGAGCGCTGCCATCTTGCGCTGGTGACGTCATTTGGAGCCAGAGTCTGTGCAGTAGTGATTGGGTGGTGGAGCTGCGGTATTGAGTTCCCGCTCAGCTGTCAATCATGACATTTCACCCCTGTTTTTATAGCATCAAATAACTAATTTAAACCAAACTGATCAGAAAAATGTATTTGATGTGTACTTGGAGATTTAGCCTGGCCCATGTCCTACCTGATAACATGGTGGGGTGGGGTTTATGACCTATACTGCAGCCCACCACCAGGGGGCGATCGCAATGTTTTGGCTTCACTTTTGGGGAGTTCTCATGTTGTCCATCTTTATAAAACGTAAAAGCAGCACATCCTTACATTTAAGAAGCTGGAACCAGCAAATGTTCGACATTATCAATAGATAAATAAAATAAATAAATTTATTCATTTATTAATTCACCAACATATTTTGCAATCAATTTTCTTTTGATCGACATATTGTTGCTCTAAATGCATTTCCTTCCTCACGACACACCTGTAAAGACATTTTTAAAAAGGTTTTTAAACCTGCATTGTGCAAGTTGACTTTGAAGCAGTCTCCTTCCCTGCCTTTGCTGACGCTGCTGTGTTTTGTGGTGCGTAACTGCCACCTGTAGATCTGTGAATTAGTGTGAAACCATTCATGTCACCCACACGCTCTTGTATATCTGTGTGGGTGCATGAGAACAAACAGGGACACACTCATTCATTATACATAGGTACTTTAAAGGAATTGTTTAGGACCCATTACAGGATATGCATACATAGAGTTTACTGCTGCACCCCTGCATACAGGATACATACATTAACCACACATGTCCTGAGTGAGTCAGTTAAACAGCACAACAACAAACAGCCTATTATAAAGCAGAGCTCTGCTGATCATCAACAGCAGTGACACAACTGCAACTTAGCAAAGGATTTATGTAGAAAACGTGTTAATTTTGTCTCCCCTATTAAATTTATTTAAATACTCAGTCACATTGACATAGAGCTACTGTATGTAGTTTATGTTTGCAGACAAAGTAACTGCGTCACATTCTGTCTGGCGCCTGCACTTTTGGTCCTCGACACTTAGAGTAAGGGCATGATCACTTGTAATCAGATACTCAGGCAAGTGACCCTCTCCTGAAAAATGTCAACATGAAGTACTCTTAAGTTCACACTTATTGCAGCTTCACAGCAACATTCTGAGCCAACTGAGTCCTACAGTTATGCAGAACTACTCGGCTAGCTGTCTGATTCAAGTTCATCACATGTTGGGTTCATTATGAGTATGACCAGATGATCTGATGGATTATTTTGACCAACTCTAATACATTTCATTATATTATTATTATTTTTATTATTATTATATAATAAAATAAATTTTGTAATTTTTTAATGTAAATATATAAAGAAACGAGTCCCTCCCAAAGCTGAAGGATTCTGATACAAAACTAGAAACTGCATCATGCTTCAGTATTTTTGAGGCTTTTAAACTTTGTTCTTGGACAACTTTGTGCTTTATTTACAAACACAAACTCCACAGTTTTTATCTGAATTGAAGATGGTTATTGCAAAACAAAAATGTCTCATTTAACTTGTTTATATTCATTGTGAGTAGCACATCTGATATTGTCAACATAATTATCACATTTAAATGAGATTTGTTTTGGTTTCTATTTAGATGGTGCCATATGTTTAACTTTTATTTGTAGTATTGCTCACACAGCCTCACACTGACTGTAATCTGTTTCTCATTTATTCTTAGTTGATTTTTAATTTTATTGTTGCTGTTTAATAACAATTAATTCTGAGCCAGAGTGTCTTGTGAGTTCTCATCCACACACTTATGGTCCTGAGGACACTTGGGCTCTGTTGGCAGTTACTGGAAATTTGTCACACCAGTAGGCCCTTGACTGCTTGCAGATGCGTGTGTGGCCCACAGTCACTGAGAACAAGTGGCGTCCTGCAGCGTCTGCTGTTGCTGTCATTTGGGAACCTCCTGCAGGATGACTCAACGTTGTCTTCCCTTGTGTTTCCTGTGTAGGTGCCTATGTGTGTAAGGGGCGCTCAGTTTGGTTGATGCCGCTGGGGGAAGCTTTGTGGGAGAACGGCGAGCTCCAGCTGAGCATCCCTATGAAGTTTAAGAGGGCGCCCCCGCTGCCACCCCCTCCTGGTCCAGCCATGTGCACCCTGCTTTTAGACATGCTCGCGTCGGACCCAGATGCCCGGCCCCCAGCAGACCAGCTGGAGGCCAGAGTGCGTTCTGCTCTGAAAGAGGACTCCCACTGACACAAATTGGGCTGAAGAGACCATAATGGCTATAACCACTATAGACACTACATGGAAATATTGACCGTGGACCCCCTGACTGCAGTGCTTCTTACATGTGTAAGCAATAGCCACTTTACTGCTGCTGGCAAGTGGGGATAAGAAATATGTATGATTATATGGGATTTCAGGTGCTATTTTTGCCACAGAAACAAAAGCTCAATTCATAAATAAAGGGAAAATGACATAGAAGAGGTCCACTGGAGTCCATATAGAGATCTGGTGGGACTTAACCAAGCTGTATTTGATGTAAGCACCATGCTGTTGCCTAGACCTTGAATGCTTGACATAGAAAATCAATTTTAGTGTGTATATGGCTGACATGAAACGCAAGGGCTGACTCTCCATTATCTCTGGTTTATTTCGGGGGTTAATTTTGACTTGACTTGTGGACGTGGAGCTCTTTACTTGTTGAAAAGTGCAGCTAGCATTTAATTCTTTTGTGCTTATTTTCTTATTTAAAATATTTCCACCACACATTGATGTAGCATGGATCTAACTGGGTTTCTAGATGTTTTAAAGAAGTGACCACCCAAAAAAACCCAAAAAACATTTGTCAACTACATTTGTGACACTAATAAATAAGTCTTAATTGTTATTGACACTGTTTAAGCAACAGATGTCTACTCAATGCTGTGGTATGTTTGTTTTTTCTCCAAGTACATGGACATATGACAAACACCTGTAAATATAACACAGTCTAACTCAACACAATAACACAGTCGAGTAATGTACGACAGACTCGAGTCAATATTCAAACAGCTAAAACGGCCTCAGAAACCTTGAACTAAAAACTTGAAACCAGTTTTTATACCTGTATTTTTCTGCTTTCTGTGTATTTAAATGTTTAATGCTACAGAGATGTTGTGTCATATTTGCCTTTCACATACATTCACTTGAAAATGTATAGAGGATTTTTAAGTTAAGTCAAACTTATTTCACTGTGTAAGCTTTTTTTTTTTTTTGTGATATCTGCACTGAAAAGTAAATGGGCTGGCAGCACGAGGCTCCTGGTGACTAACGATCACTAATATACCGTCCCCTCATGAACAGGAAATTAAAGCCAGGCATTAGGAACGCTGCTGATCATATCCATGCTGAGTCCGCAGCATTTATTACTGGTCATCAGTCATTGACAGTCTATATCTTAGATGACTACTTACTTTTGAATTTCTTTGCTCACGCGTGTAAATGTGTATGTAATGTATTACAACAAAAATTTAGTCTAGAAACCCTCTTTAAATTGTATGCGTTCGAATAAACATGACATCATAACATGACTGTTATTGTGTCAAATTCGTGCTTCATGTAGTTTTACTGAAGTGGGGATGGTGACCCACCAAAAAGACTTCATATTTATAAAAAACAATGCAGCATTTACATAAAAGTATCTTAGCCTCTCTTTGTGATGAGACTCCTGAACTCGGGGACAAGTGAAGATTTAAACTAGTGAGGCTGGCTCACCTAACCTCTCTGCTCCCGGCTCAATGAGGCTGTCTGACAGATCTGTGACCTTTACTGGTGCGAGTGACTCACGCTCTGCTGGCCAGCCAGTAGTTCCCTCAGCCCACCTTGACTTCCCGACAATTCGAGAGAGTTTAGAGGAATTGATGGCACAGAGGTTTACAGTTGAATGTGTTACAAAGTACGGTGGGGAAATGTCTTTATACTTATTTATGAATGGCATATTTGGGTCCGATGAGGGATTTGGAGAATATATAGGTTGAGTCTTTATTACAGTACTTGCATGTCAATATGTGCATTTCAATAATGACTGTAAAGTGATGCCCTTCTCTAGCGCGATTTTATTTTTTGGTGCAAAAGTGCAGTGATTAAGCTCAGCCAAAGCTTCAACAATCTGAGTTAGTCAAATCAAGGAGGTATTTTCCAAAGTTGTCTTCAACTTCAAGTCTTTTTAGCACAAAATTCCCTGTTTTCTCACTGAGATACATGGAATGAATGATCATTAAAAGACTTTATTTAGAGGGTGCTGACTTAATTTGGTGAACTCGTGCTGCCAAATGCTCTAATTCATTGCATTCATTAGAAAGCATTTTTACACAGAATGAGGATTGTGGATTTGGTCACCCCCATTTGTCACAATTGGAATCGCATTAGGAAGGGATCAATTGACAGCAGCAGCAGCAATAATTCTTTCAGTGTACATATGAGCATGTGAGGACCATATTGAGACAAACCTCACCATTTTTTGGGATCTCAGGATAGGGCTTGCTTGGTGCTTTAAAGGTTTGACATGATTTTCTCACAAATTAAGGTTTGTGTCATCACATAAAATGTTGTCTGTCTTACATTATGTTTCTGTGAGGCTACATTTGTAAAGGACTACCACCTAAAATTACCACCTCGCAGTTGTATGCCTCCAGGCCTCAAGTTGCAGTTTACCTCTGTCTGTCCGTCCAGACTCATATAATATACTGACTAATAGAGAACTTGGTCACATGGTGCAACAACAATCACCTGAAGCTCAATATCAGCAGAATCAAAGAGCTTGTGGTGGACTACAATG
>JBBPCS010000238.1:101878-128599 GCA_037974645.1 Hollardia meadi
AATTCAGTATCTGACCAAATGTGAAATATGGTCACAATCTGCCCTTCTGTTCCTGAGTTATGGTGTTGAATAATGGCCAGAAAACATTATGTCACAGTGAAGTTGACCTTTGATGTTTTGGGTATAAAATGTCACTTCATCATTTTATCTTGTTAAACATTTGCATGGAAATTTGTCAAAATTAGCGTATGAATTCTTGAGTTATGGCTAAAAAAAGTGTTTTGTGAGGTCACACCTGTGACAGCTAAATCTAATCGATTCATCCCAGAGTACAGGTTTGTGCCAAATTTGAAGAAATTCCCTCAAGGCATTTTTGAGATATGGGATAATGGGACAGACGGACGTAAAACCCAAACACATAATGCCTCGATCTTGCCACATCTATTGCTGTTGCAGAGCCATACCAACACAGGAAAAAAGTGCGTGATTACTCATTCATTTAGTCTATAATGGAAACATGAAAGCAGATAGGAATGGTGCCACACTGTCAGCCTGACTGGGTTGCTTGTCAGCCTGACTGGGCCGCCAGTCAGCCTTCATTTCCAGAGAGATTCCTTGCCCGATTTCATAGTGCAAGCGAGGTTTATAGGGAACCAATGCAGATGGCGTCATTACTCTATACATTACATTTTGAGATCAAATTTACTCCATAATGACAAGTTAAAACAAAAAAACTTGTCAATTGCCAGTTTAAGCGTGTTAGCATACTAACTTTTGCCAATTAGCATTAAACATAAATTGCTGAGGCTAATTAAAATGTAAATGTATGTAAAATGTAAATGTAATGATGATGGCGCCAACGTCAGTGGGATTCATTCTCTGGGGACTGTCAATGTTAGTACAGAATTTCATGGCAATCCATTGACTAAATTAATAGTTACTTAACTAACTTAAGACAGTCTGACTGACATTTCCATACCAAGAGCCACACTGCTAGTTTAGCTGTATGTAATTCTAAGCAGGGCTTTAACAAATACACTTAAACTTAAAAATACATATTTTTCCTCTTACCTGCACTGCTACTTATAGGACTATAGATGTAACTAGATGGCACGTCGCTTGTGGTGCTCAAACTGTCAAGAAAATATATTCAAAACACTTAACAGCAATGTCTCTTTCCAGAAATCATGACCCAATTACTCAAGATAATCCACAGACCTTGTTGTGAGCAGTTTCATGTCTGAACTATTTTGTTTCCAACAAACTACGTATCACTGCACAGAAGAAAATGTGCATCCACTCATGGACTCATGGACAAGATTTAAATATTAATAACATCCTCCTCAACTGAGCTGTATCTTTAGCTAGCTTAGTTAGCTGACCTCAAGTGTGAATAGATGCATGCTTCCTTCTGCGCTGTGATACAGAAAGAAAATAGTTCCTACATGAAACTGCTCACTACAGGGTCTGGATTATCTTGAGTGACCGGGTCATGATTTCTGGAAAGAGACTTTGCTGTTGAGGTTTTCAAAAGTATTTGTTTGGTGCTTTGAGCACCACAAGTGAAGTGCCATCTAGTTCCATTATATTGGAGAGAAGGCAGACATCTCTCCAGCTGATATCTCTGAAACTCTGCAACTCACACCAAAACAATCTAGATGGATAAATAGCACTAATAAAAAATATGTATTTTTGAGTTTGGGGTCCCTTTAATCTTTACACAGGCATGTGTACACTACATGATGCACCACTCTGTCTAGGATTATTAAGAGGAATCATTTTATGGTAACAACTATTTTGAGTCTGCACGTCAACACTTATGTATTTTTACTGTCAGTATATTTTTTACAGGTTTATTTCTTACATAAAAGTAGTGACTACTGGTGATAATGTGTTCAGGAGTAGAATATGAACAGCATAGACACCAACCTACATCCTTTTTCTCTTCTTTTACTCAGGTAATGGTTGTAGACGGGTCCTGTAGCCGTCACGTCAGTGGAGTTTAATTGAACTTGCTACACTTCTGCTCATGTTGCAGTGAAGATTAGACCCAACTCTGCCTCCCCTACAGCACAAATCAGCTCAGCACAGGCTCGGCGAGTGTGAGCGGAGGGAAAAGTCCTCTCAGATTTCACAACTGATAGCAGGAGTGAGCGAGCGTGGAGAGAAAGGCTGAGTGTGGCCTGCTCCTCAGTGCGTCAGGGCTGCGACACACCAAAGCACAGCACAGTCACGACACGGGGGCCGCATCCAGGAAATTACACATGGCCGCTCAGCTTCAATTGCCCCGTCCAGTTGGAATCTATATGAGACATAGGTTGCCGCATGAGCCTTTTGTGCTTTATTGCTGGCTATTTCTCAAATGACAAAGCCTTTCCAGTAACAGTGTGGCTGAACACGGCATTCGGTCAATGTTCAATAGACAGGTAACTGATAGAGATGTAATTGGAAAGGCTGCCTCAAATGAGCCAGTAAAACACTCTCATAGGGCAATCATCAGGGGTCTCCAGCTGGGGCTGGCACCCTTGACATTATAGGAGCCACTCTTACGATGTGCCCTTTCTGTGCGGGCTAAAACCTTTTTGGCCATTCTGTCGTTTAATTATTGAAATGTCTTGCAAAGATTTAAGAACTTATCTGACAGAGCAGGACACCAACAGAAACTTAAATATACGTTATTCTGTGAGAAAAAAGGTCAAAGTATGTGTTCCAACATCTCGAATTTTACCAGAATACACGAAGCCCAAGAATGCATGACATTAAAAACAAGAAACAGGATTAACTGAGAAGCTTTAAAAAGCAATTTATGTAACACTAATATTCAATTTCCTGCCCTATAAATATAAAAGGGAGCCGTTACACAACAGCTGCCCAGTGAGGACGCTCTCCACTCTTCCTTCATCCACTGCCAACCATCAACGCTCGACTCATAATGGGGTTTCTATTTAATTGCAAGATAAACGTGATTAACTCAGGACCGTGACGCTAAACATGTTTCTCATCTCAGACGAACACACAAAAATGATTTAAGGGATACTGAGACATTCAGACACATGTAACGTTTGAGTAGAATCTAAAATGTCTCAGCAGGACTGAATTAGCATTAGCAAGAAACTGGTGGTGCCCATTGGTTTCAATGTGAAAAGCTGAAAATACCAACATGCTATTGTTTGTGTTTTTTAGTGCCTGCTTCAAAATTCTTAAATCATACATTTACTGTAGTATTAAAGAATGTTTGTATCTAAAATTGAAATCAAAATCTCATCCACAAGTTGCTCTGGCTTCATCCCAAATAACTTTACTTTATTCCTTACACCCTCTCACAGCATCTCCTTATCTACATAAAGCGACAGCATTGGCCGGTGTACACTAGATAAAAAGCATGGGCTGAGAAAAAAACCTTTATCTCCTCTGATAATGGAAACAAGTTTCACTTAAGACACTGCAGAATATTGTCTTAATCATAATAATAATTAAAAAAAAACACTGTCCAGGTTCAGTCTGTTCCAGGTCCATACAGGTCCTTCACCATATACGGTCCCTCCAGCTCATAGCCCATCTTCCTGTAGTAGTTCCTTGTTCCTACACCTGCCAAACACACCAGTGAAGATGCTCAGTGTAGAACCACAGAAATGAAACTAACACTGCTGCTTCACATTACATGTTATTGATCCTCGTGCTGACTTTCACTTGCGATGATTTTATCCGTCACTTTTAGCTTGTTATAGATGCTGTGTGTCTGTATTTTAGCTAATAAGTCTCAAGAAATTATTTAATAAGTTTGTCATTAGACACAACATTACATATTTCACCAGACACCACTGACAAGTTTATTTTGCAATTGCACTCAATACACACTGTGCATTGGGCATAATTCTTTAATAACCAAAATTTAAGGGATCCATATTGAAAATGGTTATGTGTTTGGCTCTATTTCTGTGGCAGCACAACAACCAGTGTACAGTATATACATGTATATATTTTTAAAAATGCATTACTGTGCAAATGCTGCTGTATCATAGCTGCAACAATTCGTCAGTTAAACTTCAAATATTCTGTTTATCAAGTTGGTGAAATGCTAAAATATGCTGAAGAGGTGCAAACTTTATGAAGACTTTAACTTCACTAATCCATATCCTGAATCATCCTGTACTCTCTAATTTAGATGTTTAACTTGCAGTAGGTTTACTTCCTGAACACAACTGTGAACGTGTGACATTATAGTTTTCGTACTGACATATCAAAGTCGTGATGTGGCTTCAGATGTTTGTATTGGGGAGGACTACGGAGTGGATTAACGATGCAGTTCTGTGTCTCACCTGAGATAACAGCCAATTTGCTCGAGCCATGTTCATCTCTGGCAATTCTCTCTGCCTCCTCCATCAGCATCATACCAAAACCCTAAACAAGACGGAGGGAAAGGAGCAGATACAGAGAGTTACTTTCCAAACACTTTGAGCTACTTTTGCCTCATTTTGTGGTTAATCTTGAAAACATTTCTAGTGTCATGTGGGCCGAAGGAAATACAGGCTAGAAGCGATGTTGAAGAAAAATAATCAGATTCACAGCTGGTAAAGGAATCAGTCTGGGTATCTATGTTATGTGGAGTATTCGTGTGTGTATAACCACCTGATGCTGGAACTTGCTGGGGTCTCGGCTGCTGACGGGGACGACGCTGCCGTACACGTGGAGCTCGCGGACGATGGACACACCTCCTTTCAGCTCCGGACGGAAGGACTGAGGGGAGCAGCGACGCAGACGCAGCAGGCCGATCAGGATGTCCTGCTCGGGGTCCTCGTAGGAGAGGAAGGTCTCCCAGCCGCCGTTAGCCACATAGTCCCTCCGCACCAGCTCCACCTGAGCACACACTCATCTTTGTTAATGTTTGGAGCGGTTGTACAAAAAAATCACGTCTTTTGGTAAATGGAAGCCTTTTGTTTTGGAATCAGCGTCTTGAGCAATACAACACCATACTTCATTTCCAGGATGCTGTCCATTACCTGGTAAGGTCTGACTTTGTGGTGGATCTCCTGAATGCCCACTTCTCTGGTTCTCACGTCTCGACACTGCACATAGAGAAACATTCATATGCTTCAAACCAGTTGAGAAACTAAAAATCTCGGGACGTCCTGAAGAATTTACACAAATTTTATTCACTGTTTGAAATATAAAACATGCATTGGTGTTTTATATTATATAAAACATGCATTTGTTTGCTCTATTGGTTCAATTTAGTTAGATTTTAAAGAAATGTATTATCGTCATTTTTATGAAACCGCCATTCAGTGTATTTACATTGTGTAAATACCTCTCGATATAGTAGTTTTTATTGTTAGTGTCGGGTTCCGCCATTCCTGCACTGGATTCAAATTGCCTTCAAAAGAAATTATGCAGCATGTGATTGAATGTTTTATTGTGAGGCAGACACAGGAAACAGTATGTTTGTCACTGAGGTCGGCATTTATAGGTTAAGCATCTATAAAACAAGAAAAGGATCATTTTGGTCATTGTTTTAACAACAGATCAGTCGGAAATGTGTCAGGGACATTGACTTCCTCCCACTGTACAAAAGTGAAGCCCAAATATCACGGATACAAGTGCTGCCATCTTGTACTGGTGACGTCATTTAGAGCCAGAGTCTACCCAGTAGTGATCGGGCAGTGGAGCCGCAGTATCAAGTTCCCACCCATCCACCCAGCTGGTTTAATCGCGAGCAGGGCTCAGCTGTCAATCATGACGTTTCAGCCCCTTTTTATAGCATCAAATAACTAACTAAAACCAAACTGATCAGAAAAAAACACTTGAACATACATCAGCGTGATAAGAACTACCTAAAATGACAGAAACCATCTTTGGGAAAAATTTATTTGATGTGTACTTTGAGTTTTTAGTTTGACCCATGTTTCAGCTAACATTGAGGGGCAGGATTTATGATCTAGCTAGCCTTTTGACTTTACTTCTGGGGAGCATTCATGTTGTCCATCTTTATATCCAGCCAATAGTCAGGGAGTAATCAGATTGCGGTTGCTCATGGCATGATAGAATAAGACTTAGATTAGTGACTGATTTTCCTCAATGAAACAATATGAGTTTGTTTGGCTGCACTGTAAACAGGCACACTGCTTCCTCTTCTTTTGCATCTCTGACAAAGTAGCTGCTCAACGAGTGTTTGCACTCCCCAAAATTCTGGGACATGTGGTATCAGACCACATTTGGTGTTACTACAGGTGTCGCCCAATCAACTTAAGACTGAAATCATAAGAATTATTACATTAAAAGGCTTTCAGTTACATGGATGAACTACAATTCCTTAAAAAGAAGAAGAAAGAAAAAAGAGAATGTTTTAAAAGTTGCATAAACTCAGTGGGAAACTAGGTCGGCACAAGTTACAGTTTGGTGGAAATGAAGTGCAAAATGTGATGTAAAATGTAACGCATCTCTGAGGAGGCAGCCACCACTCTGTCTGTGCAAAAACACAGGCTCAGTCTGTAAAAAGAGACGTTGCCAGTGATCATGAAATGCCGTCTTTAATGAGGTATGATGCGATAAAAATGCACTAAGGACAAAGTTTCACTAATGTTGGTGGTGGAAAAAAAGAGCAGAAGTTGCCACTGATTTTATTGTGGTGTTATTTCAGCATGACGGTCAATAAATGCCTTGCTTGTTCGAAACAGAAGCTTACAGGAGGCTTTTTACCCCATAGGTGTTTTCTGATGAACAGTTTGGATGAGTCTTTTTATCCTGAGGCGTTTTTGATGGAAGTTAGCAAGGGGTCGTCTGCTTTGCGCGTGTTGTGCTGGTGCACCCCAGCCTGGTGTGTTCAGGCTGAATGAGTTCTACTTCATTGACTTTCTTCAGAAAATCATTAAATGTAAGGGGGGTGCATGGAAGGGAGGGTACTCCAATCCTACACTCCAAAAGTTCTAAACTATACATGGCGTGTTCTTTAATCTATCATCTTACTCTGTCTGAGCAACATTTGCAAATTTTTCAGTCGGCATTTGCCTTTTGGCAGCCGCCGCCACCATCAGAGTTTTATGGTACCCATTTGGATGGCGCCCCAGCTGGAAAAGTGTTACCATCGACACTCAAAACAAGCTGACACCATGTCTTTTATTCCAATATGAGAGGCGTTCGAGTCTTACCTCAGTGCCCATGTCCTTCATCCTGGCCAGTGCCAACTCCCTCAGGTTTCCGTGCTCCACTCCTGAGCTCACCAACGGCATGGGGATGTCCCTGATGGGCGGTACAAGAGCAGGAAGCCATGTGATACATAAAATAATATTACAGATGCAACCATGTAAAAATAAATTTCACTGACACAGACCAGCCACCTGTCAAACACCGATAACTGTGGACATGGTGATTAATTTCACTCATGAAACACAATGTCATCCACAGCAACAGGATCAATCCCGCCATTAAAGACAGTTAAAGACACACCTTCAAGCAGGCAGTCCTGTTGTAATGGGTTAACTTGCTGAGCCAAACTGAATCAAGCCAGCACATGTGTATGCGAAAGCCCCACTGGAGGGAGACAGGAAAGGCAGGGGAGAGAGAGAGGGGGATGATCTGCAGCAAAGGGCCTTGGTATGCTCTCTACAATGTGAGCTACTGTAGCCCATTTTTCAGCTAACTTGTTGTTACTGTATTTAATCATATTTAAAGCCCTTACATGAAGAATTATTTATGTTAAAAACCCTTGTTAGCCAACAACTTCCCACTTGAACCACCACAGCAGACAGAGAGCAAAATATTCACCTGAGTCTGTTTTTTTGGGCATCCGATTACTATAAACTGTTTGGTTTCCACCAACTCCTGAGGAACACAAATGGGTGTTTAGCTGCTTAATATGCCACACTCTTTACTTATTGGGTACCTGTGTTGTAGCGTTTTTTCTATGAGAGGTTTATCCGGTGTGTGTTTTTGTTTGGGGAGTGCCAATACATACTCATAGCTGCTATATCATGGTTAGTGTTTTTTTTGTTTGTTTTAAACTCCACCAGGAGCGTTTCAGATGAGCGTTTTGCCTGCCCAGTTTTGTTTATTTGCTCAGATTGTGTTGATTTGGTCATTACTCTTTGATTTTTGTGCTTCTGTCATGGGTAAGTGTAGGTAGATTGTTCATTTTTTGTCTGTTTTGATACGATATACGATCGAGAGTCTGCACAGGGTGTTTTATTTTGAAAAACTACCAGATTCTTTATGCTGTTTCTGTGTCCGACTTCCTGTCTGGCTCGATCTGCTCAGTGTAGACTGATGCAGATTCCGTCATGGGTCTATGTGTGAGAGGACCAAACTTGGGCTAAGTGTTCTGCTCTTTAAACTTGAGGTGCAAAAAAGCTGTGAAGCAATATGTGTTGTGTAGGGGGAAAAAAAAAATCGCCTGTATTAACATCACGTGCCAACAAGAACTATGTGTACAGTGTGTTCCTCTTTAATGTTGCTTTAATCTAATTATCCATTAATTGTCTCACCTCTGCACCCGGTAGACTCGTGTCCAGGGCGGCACCAGCGCCAGGATTCTGGCCACCAGGTCCACCAGGTCACTGGGTGTGTAGCTCTTGTACCGGCCCGTCTTCCACAGCTCGTACAGACCCGTACCTCGGATCACCAGCGTCGGGTACAGCTTCAATCCATCGGGCCTGAACGCTGGATTCTCAAAAAACTCCTGCAGGAAAGACATAGATCCATGTTAATTAAATATGAATGAATAACACATTAAAGTGTAAATCAGACTTCTGTTTCTGGGCGAGCATATTGGTCTGGAAATGTTGAGGCTGAACAAAACTCACTTTTTATTTATCAGTCTTTTGAAATGGCATTTCTGACATCATTTTCACACACTTCAGTATTTCAGCATGAAGAGCAACAATGAATTATTTAAAATAGGTTTTTACCACACTTTATTATGGACTATGCACTGTTAAATTCATGCTCACAGATATGTATATTCTTTAAATTGAGAATGAACAGAAAGGAAGCGATTCCAAAGAAAGGATTTTATTTCATTCATATGGCCTTTCTTACATGATCAGTGAGCATCAACGAAAAGCATCAGAACATCCAATAAGATAGGGTCCATTTGTGAAGGCAATGCATCCACTCAGAGTGCATAAAGCAGATACCAAGAAGACAGCACGACAGCGCTAGGTTATTCAATTGAAGGAAACATATTTTGGGGTCTGGTATAGTGCAGTGAGGGGAATCAGTGTTATTTCCAGGCATTCTCCTCCCCCCCTGTACTGACTATTGTGATCAGAACCGTGAAGATCTGAAATCGAGGCACATCCTCCAAAATAGGCCGCATTATCAGTATCTCATAATCTCTCTCTCGTCACAGCTCATAATCACACCGGGGCATGTCCCACATGGCTCTGAACTAAACCTAAAGTGTGTGTGTGTGTGTGTGTGGGGGGGGGGTGCTTCCACACCAAAAATAATAGACGAGGCAGTATTTTGCACCTGCTACCATTTTGGATCACATATCAGAGCTCATGTTGGTCGGTGGAGAGGAACCCTGTTAAGGATGCCTCCCTCGGGACATGGAGCATCTGTACAAGAGAGATAAGTGAGAGAGGATCTCAGGCTGGGAGGAAGTTGTAATCGAATTTCATTATCAGGACACAAGAAGGATCCAACAGTTCTTCTGCTGCCCTCTGCAGCTCCTAAACTGGTCTGTCCCCCCAGACCGAGCAGGACATTACATACAGGCAAGAGATAATGGATGAAAAGGACGGCTGCATGTTTGAAAGATTTATGCAAACAGAAAAGAAAATCAAGAGATCACCGCTTCCTTAAAGCTGGCAACCAGTACTGACGAGCTCTGTACCGAGACGGCCTGAATGGAATTATTATTGCCAATTTTTGTGAAGGCTGTTTATATTTAGATAAACATCCCTCCACTGAAGCCTCAGCTGCTGTTTGCATCATATTTGCAGCGTTTGCTTCCTATTCACATTATATTCATAGTCTTAGTGCAGGACGAGTTGCACAATTATGGCTAAAATTATCACCACAATTTTTTTTGTCTTGAGATAACATTCATTTTTTTATTCATTCAAAAAAAAAAAGGTTTTATTTCCATTAAAGCCCTTATACATGAAATTTGATCTGATTATAGAATCTTTAAAATGATTCTGATGGCTTAAATTTTGGTTTGTAGAAGAATGCAGACAATTCTGTGGAAACAGGTTGAGTCTGTGTGTTTCCATTCAGTCTCAGTGTCCCTGGGTCATATTTGAAACTTCCACTTTCAAATCCTACAAAAAGCAGCTTCAAATGTTTAAAATTAAAGGTTCAAAAGGAGGGCAAATTTGTATTTGCCCTCTCAACAAGCATAGAGTATTTAGGGGCCCTGACAGTACTAAACACATCTCCCCAAGAGTTTTAACTTATCTGACACCTTAACATCTGGCACCATTCCCTTTTTTATGTAGAACTGAGTGTAAAGGTTAAAGGTGCACTGTAGAGAATTTAAAAATATATTTTTTTTCAATTCTTGACAAATACATGGTATGTATCCTTGAGGTCTATATCCATTGTTTACTTCCATGTTCGCAGCCTTGTTGGGTGCCTTTGTAGCCACACAGCTTCACTTCTTTGTGCATTACAACCATTGACATAAATAAAGATGGACAACGCGTCTCCACTTCCTCCCACTGTACAAAAATGAAGCCAAAATATCCGGGAGATGGACGCTGCCATCTTGCGCTGGTGATGTCATTTGGAGCCAGAGTCTGCACAGTAGTGATCGGGCGGTGAAGCCGTGGTATCAAGTTCCCGCCCATACACCTGCCTGACTCAATCACGAGCAGGGCTCAGCTGTCAATCATGATGTTTACCCTGTTTTTATAGCATTAAATTAAACTAATTTACTAACTAATTAAAACCAAACTGATCAGAAAAACAAACACTTGAACATATATCAGCATGATAAGAACTACCTAAAGTGACAGAAACCATCTTTGGGAAAAATTTGATGTGTCTACTTTAAGTTTTTAGTTTGACCCATGCCCCATCTGATAACGCTGAGGGGGAGGAGTTTATGACCTATACTGCAGCCCACCACCAGGGGGCAATCGAGATGCTTTGGCTTCACTTTTGGGGAGATCTTTGCGTCCATCTTTATATACAGTCAATAATTACATTGACCAACGGCACATCAGTGTGTAAAAGATACAAACAAAACAGGAATGCACTCAAAAACATTGCTCCATGGCTCTAATAGTGGTAAAGAAAAATCCACAGGGAACCTTTAAATGAGGACAAATGTAGGAACTTGTTATTAATATAAGTGTCCCCCTTGACTGTGAGGTCCAAATCAAGATCCAAGATCTCTACATTTATCTCTACCTTTTTTATCTTTTAATATTTTCCACTACTTCCACTTCCAGTCTTCCTTTATAAATGCACTCCGTGTTTGAAGTGTAGCAGTAAATTTCATGGATCCCAGGAAAGATCCTGAGATGCTGAGTTTGGTTCCTGGATTAAAGCTATTTTTCCCAGGCCCTGAACACGAAGTGTGACGCAGAAGATTAGATATGATGAGGAGGAGCAAAGGGGAGCCGCACACAAGTAGAATTATCTGATAGTGTCAGTGTGATAAAAGAGGAGGGGGGAGATACCCTCTCTTCCACAACGTAAATCAGAGTTGTTGATGCTCAGATGAATGGAGGTGACCTGCCATCATCACTGCACAGTACATTTCTACTTTCCTCTGAAAAACTGAAATAGTTCTTTGCTTTCACACAAATCTGAATAAATCCAGCGTCCAATCCAGCTTTTTCAGGAAAATCAACAAGACAACGCTTAAATCTCTACTTAGTTGTCTTCTTTCGATGATTAAACAGCTGGTCAGCAGTAGGGCGGATATTTCGGTTTCTCTACTAAGTCTCAGCTCAATAAACCTACATTCTGTCCTCTCCTGCTCTCCGTGATCACAGACAGAGCTTAACCTGCTCAGCATCAGCATCTTCCTTAGACCACTTTTGGTAGATACTAACCACTGCAGACCAGGAACAGCCAACAAGACCTGCATGTTTGGAGATGCCCTGACCCAGTCGTCTAGCCATCACAATTTGGCCCTTGTCAAAGTCACTCAGATCTTTATGCTTGCCCATTTTTCATGCTTCCAACACATCAACTTCGAGGACAAAATGTTCACTTGCTGCCTAATATATCTCACCCACTGACAGGTGCCACTGTAATGAGATAATCAATGTTATTCACTTCACCTGACAGTGGTTAACATCAGCGTGCTATCATTCATTGAGATCATGTTAGCACATTGAACTCAAAGCACCGCTAAGGCTACCTACAGCCTCACAAAGCTGCTAGCATGACTGTAGACTGCTAATCTTGTTGTTTAATTTTGGACAGAGCCAGGCTAGCTGTTTTCCCCCCGCTTCTAGTCTTCATACTTAGCACACATGAGAGTGGTATTGATCCTCTATCGTCTTACTTCCAGCAGGAAAGCGAAAAAGCCTATTTCCAAAAATTTACTGCCACAGTACCCGACCAGACGTATGGTATCATTTTCCAAAAGCTCAGTTTTCCTTCTCCACATTAAAAAACAACAACAGGATTTTCAGATTTATCCACTATGTAGACTGTTTTTGAAAAGGTTTCCACTGGTGAAAACACCTCAATTGGTATGAGCAGAGGACCCCAGCACAGAGAAAAATATACACTTTTAAATATAAGCTGGCTTAGCGTAGAGATACTCTTACATTCCATCAGTCAACCCCTCTGAGCAGAACAAAGCTGTTTCCACATCACATCTGAATGTTTTATCTCCCTTTCTTGTCTTTTCTGGTTTCATTTGAAGCTCATTACAGAGGACAATCAAGGTTTTGAACTTTTTCACCTCTGTAGACAGCTCCATTGTAATGCAAAACCCTGTGACACACCACACTGCCAATAATCAGAAACAGCAATGAAAAAAACCCACAGAAACAGTTAAATTAACAGGCAAAGGAGAGAGAAACTGTTCTTTTAGCTGGTTCTGAGATGATGACAGACATTTTGACAAGAGTCACAGGGGTCCGTCAGACTCTCACACGCACCAATTAGTAACATATTTTCTTGTGTTTTCACACACTTGATTTCTGTTTTATCGATGTAAAAATAAACTAAATGAGCCTCAAAGTGAGGCTTCATTTACATCCTACTGTCAGACGTGTTGGGAAGCGGCACCGTCTGCTCCTTCACATTTATATATGATAGCTGTGTTTCCAATCAGAGCTCTAAAGTGAGCCTGCTGTTGAGAGACATCTGACAGGAGTTTCTATTGAGTCACATCACAGTTGGAACCACGGGCTGACTGTCGCAGCTTTTCTGTTTCTATTTTAAGATGCTACATGTGGGACTTCGTTGTTACTATACCACTGTGAGATGAGTAGTGATGACGCACCCTGATGTCAAGCAAAAGAAGAAGACATGATTGCTAATGTCACAAACAATAACTTCATGATCTACTTGGTGCATAACTTTACTGGTATTGCTTTAAGTCTGGAGTCATTTTCGTTTCATTTCTCATTACATAACTCAACTTTCTTCCCCCTTTTAACTGAAACTCAAACGAATAAATCATTTCCAACAAATAATATCCAAGGATTTTAATTATAGTGTCATAATATCTGCAGGCTATGCAGTGATAGGCACCGTTTCCAATCCAACTAACCTCTTTGATCAGCTCACAACCAAACTTGAAGAATGTTTAAGAATAGGCCCAACAGCCCTCTTATTTAAGCCTTAGCACCAACTGCAGCAACTCGTGACACTCTGTTAGTACCTTACTGAATCCCTATTAACTTAGCTATACATTGGTGGTGGTTGCAGGTTTCTAGCCCTATTTGTTACCGTACAGCAGCCAGGAACGGACTACCCTTCCATGAAAAAAAAATAAAAATAAAAATAAAAAATTCCTGGATCTGCCCCTTATCTAGGTTCTTCCTTGGCCAATGCTCCACCCCTCCACCAAGTTTCAGGAAAATCGGTTCAGTAGTTTTGGTGTAATCCTGCTGACAGACAGACAAACGGCACTGAAAACATAACCTCCTTGGTGGCGGAAATCAGCTCAATATCAGCACAACCAGTGCTTGTGATGGACTACAATGCTTCAAATACTTTTTAAAAAATTATTTTGTCATAATTAGGGTATGAATTCTTGAGTTCTGGCTAAAAAATTTTGTGAGGTTAGAGTGACCCTTGACCATCAAAGTTTATTCAGTTCATCTTTGATTACAAGTGAACGCTTGTGCAAAATTTGAAGAAATTCCCCCAAGGTGTTCCTGAGATACTGCGTTCACAAGAATGGGAGAGAACCTTAAAACATAATGCTAATGCTCTGACAGCAGTAGCTGACCTTGAACTAGTTTTCAGACTGGTTGTGCGTTCAGTTAGTTAATTTCATTAGTTGTACCGCGGGCACCTTATTGTATATTTTTATGTATTCTGTTTATAATTGCACTCTTTTCTCAGTTTCCCTCAGGATAGTTAAAGTTCTATCTTACCTTATTGTATCACAGACATCATCTTTGCTTCAGGTAATTACTATCCCAGAGTCGTCTTCTGCATAATTTTCAATTAAAATTAAATGTGGCTGAAATTACGAGGAGAAAAATTATGTACCCAAATATTTGTTTGTACCTTCTGATGATTACATAATATAGTGATAGAAATTTTAGGCAATATCAACCAACCCTAAATCGACTTATTTGGGGACAGTTACCAGTGTGAGCCTAACTCTAGTTTACTATTACAACAACAGATTTTTACTAACTAAGCTGTGTGGTCTATGCAAATAATCACCGGGCAGGCAGAAAACACCACAGATGATCAACTCAAAGTATAAATAAAATCTCAAAAAATAACATATATGTGTGAATGCTTACAATGAACTGCTCCACATCCCTCTCCATGCCCACGTTAGGCAGATCTGGCATCATGTGGGCAACTACTTTGAAGCCAGCGTCCTTTGAAAGGTGAAAAGACTCGCACACAGCTCGCACCGTGTGGCCTCTGGAAGAAACATATGTGCAAATGCAGAAATGCACATCATACATTACATTATAAAGCTTGAGGGTTAGGGCTGGGTGTCATTTTTTTAAAAATCACAATACCAGTACCACTACCAGGACCCTTAAAGTGACACTGATACGAATAGAGTACTTGATTCAATACCCATCATGTGAATGGAAGCATTCAGTTGCGTAAAATGCCACCAACTCTGTCAAATACATTGCGTTCGTTATGGGTTGTAGCTGCTGCTGTAGTGGGCCAATCACACGCCGCATTAAATTGAAGCATGGTCACGGTGATTAAAAGCAAGAAAAAGCAATCTAATGACTGGAGAAGTTTCGATGCTACTTGGTACTGGGTTATCTCGGTCATTACCTTAAAAGATATTGAGTGCTGATACCCAGCCCTACTGAGGGCAAAAGGTAGAGAAACACCATCATACAGCATCAGAGCAGCTGATATCACACTATGTCTTATCTACATCTGCCCCTACACTCCCATGCTGACCTGTTGGTGTCGCGGGCCACGTCTTCATACACACTCTGGACTCCTATCTCCAGCCGGGTGCAGCCGTAGCCCAGCATGTCGCTGAGGTGTCGCTTCAGGCAGTAGTCGGGCCGCGTCTCGATGGTGATTCCCACACACTTGGTGTTACTGCGCTCAGAGTATCTGCAGGAGGAAACTGCGTTATCTCGGTTCATTTTATTAACGTGCGCTTTGATATAATCAGGTTTTGTTTTAATTGGACTCTTCAGTCTTACCGACTATGCTATGAGTGCTCTATATGCTGGGATCATTTAGCAACATCAATTGCATGCTGTGAGTTTGCACGGCTCATTATCCAGACAGTTGACACTAACCTCACATTAAGGACACACTAATGCACTCAAGGAAACAGATGATGGCAAGAGAAAATGTTTGGAATGCAAAAAATATTGAATAAGACATTAATGAGTGTTTACTTTGTGTCAACACTGTAGTCATTCATAAATCCTGGCTGTGGTGACAATATGTCAGTGTTGTGTTTACAGCTTGCTGCGCTGTTCCCAAGTGGGCAAAGATAAGAAAAAAACAAAACAAACAGTTAATGTAGGTTTTAATTAATTGATTAATATGTGACGGCTGAAAACAGCACTGAGCGGCTGTACAACAGCAACATTTCACATGAACACTTTTAATAACTTTTCAATTACTGGTAACGTTTACTTTCAACCCCCTAATTTCATACAGACAAACAGTGGAAGAGTGAAATAAAAAATATGATGGGTGGGGGGCACCAAGTTTATTTTACACATGCGAAAAATTTCATCTCGTCAGACCAAAGGACACTTTTCCACTTAGCGTCAGTCCATCTCAGGTACAGAGAAGCCAGCAGTGTTTCTGTATGTTGTTGATATATGGCTTGCACTTCGCATGGTAGAGTCTTAACTTGCATTTGTAGCTGCAGCGACAAACTGTGTTTACTGATAATGGTTTTCCAAAGTGTTCCTGAGCCCATGTAGTAATATCCTTCATTGACTCATGTCGGTTTCTAATGCTGTGCCGCCTGAAAGATCGAAGGTCATGAGCATTCAATGTTGGTTTTCATCATTGCCCCTTACATGCCGGGATTTCTCCAGATTCTCTGAACCTATTGATGATATTATGGGCTGTAGATGGTGAAATTCCCAAATTCCTTGCAATTGTGTGTTGAGAAACATTGTCCTTAAACTGTTGGAATATTTGCCCACGCAGTTTTTGTGGTGAACCTCTCTCCATCCTTGCTTGTGAAGGACTGAAACTTTTGATGATGCCCCTTTCATACTAAATCATGATACTATCACCTGTTAGCAATTAACCTCTTTACCTGTGGAATGTTCCAATCAGGTGTTTTTGAGTATTCCACAACTTTCTCAGTCTTTGGTTGCCCCTGTCCCAACTTATTTGAAATGTGTTGCTGGCATAAAATTCAGAATAAGTATATATTTACAAAAATCAATGAAGTTGATGATATACAACATTAAATATATTGTCTTTGTACTGTTTTCATTTGAATTCAATTTCAAAAAGGATTAGGAAATTGTCACATTCTGTTTTATTTATGTTTTACAGAGCGTCCCAACTTTTTGGCAATTTGGGTTGTAATTAAGTAGTTAGTTGCCGACTATTTTGATAATCAATTAATCACTTCAGGCAATTTCAAGAAAATATGTCAAACATTTGCCGGCTCCAGCTTCTTAGATGAGAGTAATTGCTGCTGAGTATTTGTCATTTATGACAGTAGAGTCTTTGGGTTTCCGTCGATTAATTGTTAATCGTGAAAATAATCAGCACATTAATCGATAATGAAAACAATCATTAGTGGCTGCCCTATCAGCAACTGTCCGGAATGAGTCCTCCAGTCTGTAAATTCTTTCCTGTCTGCCTTTTTATGTCTCCACAATTCTTGAACTAGTTCATTTGCAGTAAAGAATTAAATATCAGGAAAATCATCAAACTGATTCCCCAACATCCAGCAATCGTTAAAATCTTTTGCAACTGATCGCCAAAGCAGTTTGAACTGCATGTTGTGTGACCAGGGCTCATTGAAAACTATTGTGTCCACACAGCAGCAGGTCTGCTGACTCAAGAAGCTAAAGCACTAAAAGCAGCCAGGTGAAGAAAGTGATGCAGTGAAATTCCTCGTTTTTCTTTAAATGTAATCTTAAAACAGATTCTCAGCTTCGTCTAACCTAAATCTAATTCCAACGCTTCTTCTGAGCTTATTAAAGTCACTGATCAAAATAAAAACAAACAAACAACAGAAGCAAGCAAACAGACACCTGCCAGCTGTCATTTTCTCCACTCCAGCTGCTCCAATGACCATTACCCTCCTCATGCCAGCTAATGTTCCTTCTGATTCAGTATCTGCTGGCAATAAATGTCCATCTTTTACAGTCTGCTGGCTGATTTACACCAATTAAAGGAGTTTATGCTCCAAAGAGGATGATCAGATTGTTTGAGATGAATCAATAAAAAGTCTATTATCTGGAGGTGTCTTGCTGCTGTGATCAGATGAGGAGCGGGGCGAGCATGGTGAGAAACAGAGAAGTGAGCATCAGGCACGCACACCTTCTTCAAAAGGCAAACATCACAAATGTAATACACACACACACACACACACGCAGGCAGAGATAAGAGCTGTCGGCAGTCAAACCAAGTCCACAAACTGAGCAGCAGTCGCCACAGTTACCCCAATCACAGCATCTTTTTTATCAATTCAGGCAAGCTCAGCGTACTCACACATATGGGAAGAGACACACACACACACACTGGCTTCTGGTCTTATCGAACTTTAGGGAATTAAAGAGCCTCTGCTGACAAACAAACAGCCACAGCCCTGTGAAAAAGCCATTATTTGCTCAAACCGTCTGTATGACGTCTTCAAATCGTCAACAAACGGCTGTTTCTACTCTTGACTTGAAATCTTCTCAGAGTCAACTGAAAAGTGGCTGCTCATTCATACTGAGCAGCCACACAGGCCAATGTCATTCAAAGCTGTTTTTAACTCTGAGCAATCGATGGAAGTAACTGAGGAGGAATTATTGAGAGCTTATTTTCCTCCTGAGCTCTGATTGGGGCTCATTCACCATTTTTAATCTGTGAGGAAAATCATCATATCTGCAGGATGTTTGGTGTTTAATTGTGGCAAAAGTTAGTGGAAAAAGGGGAGGAGTGAAGTGAATGTGAACAACATCATGGAGTAAATGTGCACAACAATGTGGTACAATACGTCCCACGTTGCAGAATACAGAGTGAAAAACAGGTTTTTGCACTGGGAACGATTAAGAGGGTGAGCAATAGGATAAATATTAGAAGAGGAGACATTAACTAAAGCAATTAGGCAAATAATGGATTAGTTGAAAGACTAAAAAAACTGACTGTTTGGTCTCACTGCAAAGTGAGAGAAAGTATCTTTCAGTTCTGAACTAATGGTTGTCAAAACTTTACCTTGAACAATATTTTTCATTTTCAGTTGATGTAAATAAATCTGGATGATGTCACTAGTATTGGCACTGGGGAAAAATATACAGCAGCGGAGGAAAGCTGAAGGAAATGAATGCAGGGGATATGATACAAATGGTAGAATAGCTCCCTCTGGTGGAGATTATTGTTAAATACTCTCAGATACGTCACTTGGTAGGTGCAGTGTACAGCCTGGGGATGAACGGGGATTCCCTTTTATATAGAAGATATGAAAGATGAATATAAAAATTGCCAGTAATTTGACTCCATAACTGTCTCATAGTTGTATCGGAGGGTGCAAGAACACCAAAATAACTCATAAGTATTCAGTTCCTTTACTTCAGGGATTCTTAATGATGACCGAGTGCCAATTCAAGGGGCCAATACTGATACCGATTATTATAAATCATTGAGATTGAAAACCACTATGTGGCACTGACATACATTTGCAGTAAAAATTTTAGTGTCAAAATTTTGAATAACCAGTGACGGAATGTAACTAAATACAATTTAATCAAGTACTGTATTTGAGTATTTTACTTGGATATTTAAATTTTCTGCTACTTTATACTTCCACTACATTTTGGTTGCAAATATTGTACTTTTTACTACACTACATTTATTTGATAACTTTAGTTACTTTGCAGTTTCAGATTATTCAGTGTTGACAAGGATATTTCTCATGACATGTGACCAATCAGATAGTGTTGTGGGTGGGACATTGAACGAGACAGAGCGTTGACCACAGACAGAGAGAGGTGGCTAAATCGGAGCCAAAGTATTTTTTAAATTATTTTATCGGCAATCTGACACCGATACCAATATTTGGAAAAATGCTGAATATCAGATCTGATAATCAGATCAGGTCAGAGGTCAGACGAGGTAAAAAAAATTGATCCATTTTTCCTGAAACCTCCTATTGTCCTCATCACATAGCGTGTTTCCATGGTGGCTTTCCCAACTCATTTCCGTGTTAAACTGCCGTGTTCTCCAACTCAATCGCTAACTCTAGCTAACAGCACTAGCATCGATGATAGAACTTAATGTCCACGACATTTGCAAGGTGCAACTAATTGCCATGTCAGTAGCTTTCTACAAGTTATCATTGCTAACCTGACAGACACGAACTAGCGGGGTGTGAAAGTACTAATCGGGCAGTGGATGATTACATTTCATGCCCCGTTCGGGGGCCACACAAAGTGTTCCTGAGGTCTGTCATTGAGTAACTATGCTTCACTGAAGTAAAAGAACTAATACCACACTATAAAAACACTAAATGTTGTAACTGAACTGTTTGTTGAACTGTTTCTCAAAATAGTGAGAAATGCCGTCACAATTACCAAAGTGACACCTTCACAGTATAAATAGAAACTTCACAGGAGCGACTGCAGGGCGACGCGTCATTGACATGAGACATAGTGGAAGACACAGGCTGAAGCCTCGAGCTGCTGCCGAGTACCTGACGGCCTCGGCCACGTTGTTGGAGGTGTGTCCTGACAGAGCGTCATGCAGGTTCCTGATGAAGTAGTCTCTGTACTCCTCGGCCAGAGCCATGAAGGTCCCGCCCATCACGATGAACTCCACCTTGTCCACACTGTGACCCAGCTGCTTCAGCTGCACGTCAAACAGAACGCACGCAAGGTTTCCAAACAATTTGGCAATAATGAGACATTTTATGTGCTTGGGAGTACAGTTAAGTGCAATGGAGTTAACTAAATAACGGCATGTTCCCCACAATAACTTATTATTAAGTTATTAGGATTGATCATAATATCTTGCAAAAATCAATTAGAATTATATTTTAAGTAGTAATTCCACCAAAATTTTCATTAGTGAAAACACAAAGACACTGTGGTTAATAGAGATTCAGAGAGATGTTTACATGAACTGTTGCTTTAAGGAATGGCTTTTTTCTGCTGCATTACACTAATGTAGCCATAAGTTCAAATAATGGCATAATTGGGGTCTGGTCTTAGCAGGAGCATTAACCCATGACACTCATTACTGTATACTAAATATATCATAACTGCACAGAAGCTGATTTAGGGAAATGGCAGCTTTAGCAACATGTACATCTTTGAGACTTTGTTCAATTGTACAGCTACTAAACAGAGGCAGATGTGTCAATCCACTAAATTAAATTGATTTTTGTGTAATGGTGATACCAAGCTAAGCCTAAATACAAGGTCAATTGAAAAGGGTTCCACTGACCTGCTCCACCCGATGTCTGGTCTGAAGGTAGGGGTCATAACGTGCTCGGATTGCTCTCATGGATGTTGGCTATCAGAGAGAGAGGCACGAAAATAATTCAAAACATTGTAAGAAAAAAAAAAATCAATACCTGAAAAGTTAAAGATCACCCCAAAAAGACTACGAACAAACAGAAAATCAAGACTCCCTTCACGGTGCAGTAAAAACACAAATACAAACTCTGTTATAAGAAGAGTGAGTAATATATCAAACTTATGCAGAGGGAATTTACAAAGAAATTAGCACATTTTTCCAGAGAGAGTCGACACCGTGCGCCTGTGAACCAACAGAGTAGTGGCCTTGTTTAGGTGCTGAAGCAGAATGAAACTAACTCACCTCATAGCCGGTGTAAGACTGTGTCGAGTACTCAAAGTCTGAGTCCGGTCCACCAGGACAGTAGCTGCCAGAGGAGAGGATGATGCACCAGTTGGTTATATTGAACAATAAATCAATAAACATGTCACAAAGCTGGAACACATTAGCAGTGCAAACTGAATTCCCTCCTGAGGCTTTCTACCTTGCTCTCTTGCACTTTTTGTCCTTTAACTTGTGCTTCCTTTACATGAATTGATAATATCCAATACAATATCCAAGTCAATTTTAATATAATTATTTACCTGCATCAAAATTGAGTCAACTTAAAAAATAAACAGAGCAGCACTTACACACAGATGTTGCCTGTAAAGCTGATGTGGGGACATCGATGTGGTTTACACATCACAGCCACGACTGCGATCTGCGACAGAGACAGAAGCATTGAATGCTTGAACGATTCATCCATTCTTCAGTGATGAATTGGTTAATAAGGCAGCTTTAATTGGGCCCAACTTTCCTAAATAGAATCTGTCAAAGAACTATCTCAAAAACCACCGTCTCTTTCAGAATGCTTTAGTTTGTGCCTTTATTTAAAATGAGTGCAAAACAAAAATAAAAGCTAAAAAAAATCTTTAACATAAGAGACGTCTGTACCCATTTTCATCCTGTCATACTGCATGTTTGTTCATCAATCAACTCCTGCAAGTAACTATGAGGAAACTGTGAGGAAATGTTCAACACCAAACTCTGTGTACTGCAGGGACGTTTCTTCATTTAAATGAATTTTTCTTTAGTTTGACGTTACTGCAAACTACTGCTAACTGTTTGGTTACAACCTCACAGAGCTCAGCATGTTGCTGACCCCGGGTCAGAGTGACAAACAGCAACTTGAGGGCTACGTACCCCACTGGCAGTGCGGATGGGTTTGGCCTTTAGTTTGGGCACCAGAGCACGGCGGTATTGTGGTGGAACGGCAGCGATGATGTCAACCAATCGAGGCTGGGCTTCAAGTCCATATTTAGCTGAAGTCTTAGTCTTCACTCTTTGAAAACAGGTAAGAGTCATAAGTAGAGTCTAATGCACGTGGTAGTAAGAGAGCATCTTTCTAGGCTTGTTTATCATTCTTCAGCACTGCATTAAAATAAAAAATAAAATAAAAGTGAGTGATTTGAGAAATATGTAAAAAAAACAAAAAAAACAAACAAACAACAACAACAAAACATAATTTTATCTAATGTAAACTGTATACAAAATAGGTTTTTATCTACCAAACTTGGATCTAACTGAAATGAAATGCTTGTGGTGTTTGGTTTGATCACAAGGGGCTGAATGTCAATACAGTTAAAGACTGACTTGTTGAGATTGATGTCTTTGCCGTCTTCATGAGCCTCAACCAGCTGCTTGATGACATCAGCAATGGTCATCATCATCAGCTCAGCTCGGCTGAGATCACCTGACAAATAGCAATAATCAATATAGCGAGATTAATGTTTTTTAGAGTGATTCGATGTAGATACATACAATTCAAACGGCTGTACAAGCTCCAGGTACAGCTACTATTAGCTTGATAGTATATGGGGCAACAGTACAGTTTAGGAACTACTCAGTCAATTACAGGCTCAGTTAAGGTTTAATCATGTAGTGTCACAATAGGAACGAATCAGAAAAATAATTTTAAAAAAACTATGTCGCTGTCATCATAATATGACGGAGGACTTACAGTTAGCATTAGCAACAAGCTACAGCCATCATGAGGAGTTTAGAAAGCCATTTCAGATATTTTAAACACTTTGTCACACACTCACTCTTTTTCTTTGGCTTCCCCATTTGTTCCTTTAAGCACACGCTCCAATTTCCAACGGGTAGATGAGGATTTGAGGTATTACATCAGTTGTTTAACCCCACAAGGCTGACAGAAATAGTAAACAACTCCACGTTTGCGTCGAAACACGGCTTATGTCGTACGGCAATCAAAACTGTCGTAAAATAGCGCAAACGCCCCTTTTCTTAACCTGCCGATTAATGAAGCTTCTAAACCCGCCCAAGGGTAAAACATTGCTACAAATCTACCCCTGTTGTTTCAGCATAGTTAGCATTAGCCGAGAGAATGCTAGTTAATTTTTCGTAATATTTTCTTTTTAGACAAATCTCTTTTGAAGGAAAAGCACAGACTTGTACCGCATGTGGATCCACACTGGCGCTGAATCCCCCGTTGAACCATTCGCGCAAGTGTGTGCAGAGCAGAGCGCAACTGTGCAACTTGGAAGCTCATTAAACCTCACAGCAAATCCCTTTAGCTGCGAGTTGACATGGCTTGACTGATCTCTGCGGGAAGTTTCAGGAAATGCAACAGGTGGAAGGGCCGATGGAATGAACCGTGTACTGCCGTAAGTGTTTTTTAGACTTACAAATAAAAAACAGGGTGATACGCTACACTGCACTGGCGTCAGGTACATTTATCAGCTGACATTATGAAAATATTTGACCCCTCTGTGTATGTTTGCTGTCCTCCTCTTGTTAGCGTCCCAGGCTAGCTGCTGCATGTTCTTGAAGGTGCCTGTGGGCGTCGGACAGGGAAACAACTGCGCAGTCTTTCACACGGTTTGTTCGCTGCTTTTAACAATATAGTTTGTACTTTAGCTTGTTGTGTCTTCGTGACGGTTTATACATGCTACTTAGTGTTGGGCTTAAGTATGAGTAACGTTATTGTTGTGATAATAAGCCGGAGTCAGTAGCTTACTGTGTTTATCTAAAGAGACTTGTGTCTCACGCAATGAAGCTGCGGTGTAAAAATAAAATGATGTGTTCAGGTTCAATTCGGGTAAATAAGGCTAAATTTAAACGTATGCGAGGTATTGTTTTTAAGTGAATGCTGCGTATAACTGGTTTTACTTGTATCCATTCATTCATTTGTCACAGGTCAGGTGGCACCATGGATGACAACAGCCTCAATGTCTCCAATGTAAAGGTCGCTGTTCGTGTGCGACCAATGAACAGGAGAGGTGAGTACAATGTCTCACAAATCTTGTGACAGTCACTTAAAGCAGTTTTGAGTTGGACCATTCAGCCACTCATTAGTCTGTTTTTCATAGGTCACCACAAAGTGTTTTTTTTTTAACACTGCCCTGCTCCAAAGGGACGTAGAGTACAGTACAGCGCTCTCCCGGTTTGTGAAGCCAGGGTTAATTTGTAGTATTCAACAAACAATAGAGGCTTAAATCCTGTGTTTTGCAGAGTCTGTTTTTCTTGTAGGCTTCTGAAAAGATTTATTTTGCCCCTCTTTGGAAAGGTTTTGGCTGAATTGATGTAGGAGTGGAAATGGAAAAATATGGAAGAGACAGTGACATCACATCCTGACAGAAAAGGGACTATAATGCATGTACAGTGACATGTGTAATGCACTTTCACTGGCCTTAATATCTGACAACAGCTGAGCAGCGCAGAAGTGTCCGCTGATACGCCTCCTTTAAATTACCTTTATATTACCTTTAATTTAATATATCACCTTTACATTTGTTTTTCCACAAAGGTTTTAATACTGTATGCCTTTCAACATAAAGTGTAAGGAAAAGTGTAAAAGTGTAAGGAAAATCTCAAGACACATGTGCCCTAATTCCTACTCTGACAGGAAGGTTCAGCACTTTCTCTACTGTAGGTAGGAATGAGGAAGAGAAGCGCGACCCAGGTTTTCCTTACTGTCTGTGCAGGGATCACTAAATTGGTCATAATGTTTGTACAGGCAAGTCCTGGATGAATCAGCATCCATAAAACTATTTCCTGCCTGCCTCTCCATGTTGGGCTGTTTTTGTTATGGTCACGAGGAACTGGCACACACACACACACACACACCCAGTGTATGGCACCTGTTGTCCTGTGTAAGAGTTGTGTCACTGACTTCTAAGGAAAGTTATGATGACCAGTGCATACATGTTCTGTAAACTATTTGAACAGGACATTACAATGTACATCACAAGCCCTTATACAACAGCAATTTTTTTTCACTGTACAATTCACATCTTCTTTAGGTCCAAAAATGACAACATGTACATAAAACACATCCCTTTTCTTATTGACTTCTATTTCAATCTAGAAAAAGACCTAAAGACAAAATGTGTGGTGGAGATGGAGGGGAACCAGACAGTTCTGCATCCAGCCATCACTAACATGAACAAAGGAGACCCCCGGTAAGCTGCAAAGACGTTCACATACCAGTTCCTATCACATCTTCAGTTTCATGCAAAACTATTCAACGATTGAAAGCTGAGTCATTTTGCAGTTTACTTTTAATTAGAATTATTCTTCCCTCTTCTGCTGTAGCAGCTTCTAATCTTTCTTTTGTCCTGGGCTATCCACAGTGACCTCACTGTGGGCAGTGACCTCAATTTAGTTTGTCTTGACTTGACACTTGACTCAGGACTTTTTGGTCTTGACTTGGGACTTGTTTGCCTTGACTGGGAACTTAATTTGGGATCTGATGGTCTTGACAGGGTACTTGCCTTGGGATTTGTTGGTCTTGACTCAGGACTTTTGGTCTCAACAGGGGACTTGCCTCAGGATTTGTTGGTCTTGTATCAGGACTTTTTGGTCTTGACTGGGGACTTGACTCGGGACTTGTTGGTCTTGACTGGGGACTTGACTTGTTGGTCTTGACTGGGGAATTGACTTGGGATTTGTTGGTCTTGACTTGGGACTTGTTGGTCTTGACTGGGGACATGCCTTTAGTTGCTGGTCTTGACTTGTGGCTTGACTTGTTGGTCTTGATGGGGGAATTGGCTTGGGATTTGTTGGTTTTGACTTGGGACTTGACTTGGGATTTGTTGGTCTTGACTGGGGACATGCCTTGACTTGTTGGTCTTGACTTGGAACTTGACTTGTTGGTCTTGACTTGGGACTTGACTTGTTGGTCTTGACTTGGGACTTGACTTGTTGGTCTTGACTTGGGATTTGTTGGTCTTAAGTTGGGACTTGACTTGTTAGTCTTGACTTGGTCCTTGACTTGGGATTTGTTAGTCTTGACTGGGGACTTGACCTGGGATTTGTTGGTCTTGACTTGAGATTTGTTGGTCTTGACTTGGTACTAGGGGTATGCGATATGTATCGTCTACGATAATATCTTAATTGTTGTTTTAAAGATGTGCCAGCTGACATTATCGAGTACGTCACTCACTTTGCAAAAACCAATCAAAAACACCTTGGCCACGCATTCAC
>JBBPCS010000238.1:138355-148355 GCA_037974645.1 Hollardia meadi
GCGTGTGTGTGTGTGTGTGTGTGAGAGAGAGAGTCTAAGAGAGAGAAATCATTAAAAAAAAAAGTGTCAAATTACCAGACGCTATCTTTCATTTACAGATTGTATTTGCAAGTTCAGGTGCTTGTGAGAAGTGAGTTTTAAATTTTTTAATTTATTTTTTAAAACTCTTGCGGAAAAAAAAGAAAATAGAACAGGCTTGGGGACATGGGGTGATCGATCTGCAAATCAAAACAAATTTACCAAAATTACAATATCACACATTGTTCTTACAAAAATGATGGTGGGTCAGTCTCATTGGCTAAATAAGCATACCATTTCTCCCAGCGTTTTTCTCCCAGTTAACTGCCACCTATTTTGACAAATTGGTACCATTAAGAGTTTGCAGAATTAGCTCTTTCTGTTTGCAGTGTACCGATGGGTGTAGACGACCATCAGTGGATTAATTTGATACAGAAGAAATCTGATGATTCTCAGGCAAATTCTGGAGTTACAAAGTAAATTTATGTATTTTTTTTAGGATTTTTAAGCTGATTTATGGATGTTTATTCGCAATGGACATCAGAGATTATGAGGTCCTTAGGAAGTGAGGACAGGAAGAAAATCACACTGGAAAATATATGTGTCATGTCAGTGTGCTCGGATTTGACTCGGAGAAGAATCATGAATTTTGATGCAAATTGCTGCAATCAGGTTTTAAAGTGCCGTAATTGCCTTCTCACAGCCACTGGTGCCCCTCTGCTGCAGGGAAATTGATCTAAACCAGTTTCTGCCTAGAAGGAAAGAAAAGCACTTTAAGTTAGTGAAGAAACGTGTGCTCCCAGAGTATGGTCTGAAAATGGCTGGAAGTAATATAAGTAATATACTGTTTTTGTTCTGTTTGGAGTTTCAGGCCAACGTGAATAAAAGCAGTTAATGAGAGTTTTCTCTATTCCCCTCTTTACAGCGAGATGTGGTATTGAGTGAGCCGGCCATCCAGGTTCGCCGTAAAGGCAAAGGGAAGCAGATCTGGGCTCTGGAAAAGATGGAGAACAGGCTGGTGGACATGAGGGAGCTCTACCAAGAGTGGAAGGACTTTGACGAAGACAACCCTGTGAGTGAATAGAGATGAGAGCATGAATAGAACAGTGAAAGCTAGGCTTACAGGGAGGCAATCTCAATGAGGATGGTGTCAGTTTTCTTTAGCCATTATACTGTACTATACATATTTACTTCATAATGAGAAGTTGAGGCAAAAAAGTTGTCTATTGCCTGTTTAACTCAGTTTGTGTTAGAGAAATAATTACAGATTTAGGCATTCAGGATGACACCTGAAGTCAAAAAGCAACTTGTTCATCACCATTCTTACTCTTTCTGTCTATAGGTGATGCGGTCCTATTTCAAGCGTGCCGACCCGTTCTTCGATGAACAGGAGAACCACAGTCTGATCGGTGTGGCCAACGTTTTCCTGGCCTGCCTGTTCTACGATGTCAAGCTGCAATATGCAGTGCCCATCATCAACCAGAAGGGAGAGGTAGGAGACCACTGCAGTGCACGAGTTTGTTCTCAAACGTGGATGTAACACACATGGATCATTTAGATGGAAATTTTACTTGTTAGTACTCTTTCTTATTTGTCTATTTGTTCAAATTCAGATTCTCTTTTATAAATGTATAATTATTAATGTATATGTTAGCAATGTAATGTGAAAGGGGTTGCCTGTAGTGACAAATTAAGGGGTCTCACCAGCAGCTGTTATTCAGTTATAAAAAAGACACTACCTTTCACTTTCTCTTTTCCTCTCTCTGCCACTCTCTCTGCCTCTCAAACACACACACATCGTTTGTTTGAGAGGAAAACAAAGAGAGAGAGAGTTCATGTCTTTTATGAAGGGCTACTAGTTTTGCTGCTATTAACCAATAAAAAATAAAGTTGCATGCATGCACGTGTGTCATTTAAGCGCTCCGGTACTTGAACAAATAATACTACATTTCTGTGTATGAAATTGACATGAGCTTATTTTTTATAGACTCATTAATAATAAGCCTCAGTGACCAAGAAAAGATAAGAAAAGAAAAATATATCAGCTGTAGAGATGTCTGCCTTCTCTCAAGTATAATGGAACTAGATGGCACTTCGCTTGTGGTGCTCAAAGCGCCAAAAACTCAACAGCAACATCTCTCCAGAAATCATGACCCGGTTACTCAAGATAATCCACAGACCTTGTTGTGAGCAGTTTCATGTAACAATGTTTTTTCTACTCAACTACCGCATCACAGCACAGTAGGAAAGGCGGATCTACTCATGGAGGAGAGGCTCATGCTTGTGACAGAGCGGGATGTAAATAAAAATAGATGAGTCCTCCTCAGCTGAGCTGTAACGGTAGCTAGCCGCTCATCCACACTTCCTTCTTTTGATGTTGGTGTGAATGTTTAAACTCCACTGTCACCTTTACTATGCAAGCCCTGTTGTAAAATTAATAAAAAAATATGGCCACAAGCTGCAGTTGGAGAATCCAAGCGATCAACAGAAAAAGCAGCTCACTTGGCTAAAGTTAAAGAGAGGGTTTCAGGTTTCATAAAGGTGAGGACGATCACTTCAGCTAGTTTAATTCTGTTTAAACAAGGGGTGACACCCATCACACACTCATCATCATAAAGCCTGCAGCCTTACAATATTTACACACTCAAAGTTCTGCCATCTGTCCCCCCTTAATCAGACTTGAATGAGACTGTGTTTAGGTTCAGGAGCGCAGAATGTCTCCAGTGAGTTGAGTCAGGATTGCTCAAAGGCATCTTGAGTTATAAGCAAATCTGTGATTGGCCACGCCGACTTGCACCAATCAGTTTGGCACTTCAGATTTTGGTTAATACATAGACTCTGAGCCTGCACATTTGTGGCACCCTCTATGGGTCAGGGCTCAAAATACTTCGATTTTAGATAATAGTGTGTTACTTTTGTAAAGTAGTTACAAAAACAACTACTGACTCAGCACACAGCAGTTGTTGCAGTGGAGTTTACAGTATGCAATATTTCCATCTGAAATGTAATGGGTTCAGAGTAAAAACTCACAAACTCAAAGTACCATTAATTCTTCTCAGTTTTGAGTAAATATTCAATATGTACCTACTTTACAAATTAGAAAATAATAAAAATCACCAGAACAAGTTTGCGTCTGTGTCTACACTGCATTTAAAAAAAAAATCGTAATCTTATCTTATTTGAAGAGCTGCTCTCGGTACTCATCCAGGCTTAGAAAACACTAGAGAGGTAGTCTACATATGAGCTCTTTTTAAATTGAATGCTGTGTTCTATCTTTAATCTTTAATTCTTCTTCTTTTCTTTTCACTATGGACCTTTTTGTGTTTAAGTTTGAGTAATTATTAGAGCTATGGAACGTTAAATCATCCATCTTTTCTCACTACATCTGAGCCTTTCTTACTCTCAAGTGTGCAGAAACTACACGTTATGAACTTCAGTTTAAAATACAGAAATTATTCTTAAATTATTGGTTATCTTATCGGTATCGGCCAATGCGAAACAGGTCATTATCGGTTATTGCATCATGTTTCAGTTAATGTGCACCAGGCACAGCCCCTTAATCCTGTGTCGGGTATCGTGTGTGTGTGTGTGTGTGTGTGTGTCAGGTGGCTGGTCGGCTGCATGTGGAGGTGTGGCGGGGTACAGAGGGTTTTGAGGAGGAAGGTCCGGAACAGTGTGACGCTCAGCAGAACGTCACAGACGGAGATCCACAGGAGCACAAGCTGGACTGTGTGGTGAGAACATGTAGCTTCATTCATCTGTGTATCAGGTGATTTGACATATGAGTCAGGGGTCCTACACACAGGAGCTGTTCAGTACAAGTGAGTGTGACCTCCATGTATCCAGTGGGAGAATAGCTCCAGATTAATAAAGGCTGTGGCAGGCAGTCAGATTATTGTATCCTCTGTCTATTGTGAGTTTCTCCAGCTCACTGTGCTGTGAAATGTGACCAGTTTAATTAACTCTGGCTCGGCTTTATATCCTGGTCGTCTCGCGCTTCTGTTTTTCTTCAGATGAAATAAAAATAAAGTCAGGAGGCCTTCGCTAGCAATTCTAATGTGTTGACCCGAGGCTCCCTGTGTGTAGTAATAATTTCTCGACTCTAGGAGGGAAACAAATTAAAATTATGTTCAACAGACCAACACATTTCTAAAGCGACATTATTAGACACATAAATGAAAATTCTGGCTCTAATTTCATTGTCTGGTCTGCAGCTTCAGACCGACAGACACCAGAGGGACACGTCATAGTGTTTGTTTAATAATATCTGTGTGGGTGAGCATCTCTTCATCTACTGTCTCAGGTGAAAATCCTCCAGGCCAGTGGTCTTCCTCGCCACCTGTCCAACTTTGTCTTCTGTCAGTACCACTTTTGGGGGCAGGAAGAGTCGGTGTTCATCGCTCCAGAGGTGGAGCCATTCAGCTCGTCGTCCACCTCCAGAGACCCTCAGTGCACTGTGATCTTCGACAGCGCCAAGGTACGACTCTGGGCGGGGGAAAGAATGCTTTTGTCACTCATTTAAGAAGCCAACAGTATAATAAATTAGAGTTAATTCATCATTATTCATCACCAACTCTACAAGTTAACCAGATGACCGGCCAGATGATTGTCAGTATAAGAAAAGTGGAAACTCCTGTCTTATTTGAATAACTTTTAGGAGTTGTCGGTGCCGGTGTCGGAGGAGTTTGTGGAATTTTTGTCCGAGGGGGCAGTGGCCATTGAAGTATACGGCCACAAGCAGGCCAACCATCGCAGGAACCTGGCACTGTGGGACCTCGGAGTGATTCAAGCCAAGACCCGATCCCTCAGAGAACGGTGCAGTGACACACACACACACACACACACACACACACACACACACACACACACACACACACCCAAAAAAAAGACACAAAGTTTGTAAAGTTGCCTTTTCTAAAAAGTGAGAAAATGAGTCCTTGTTAACAGGAGACATAGGTTATCCTAAAATACATCTGTTTGTCTCCTGTAGGACTTAATAATAAGACATTAATGTACTGCATATTTTATATTAACAGGAGTGACAGACGTGTGTTTACTTCACAACATGCTAAATAATGTTGTTTTTTTTCTAGAATTTGCCATAGTGGGACAGTAGTATTCCTCAGTATGAATGTACGACATACTCTAAACATACAGTAGTTCTAATTAGCATATAGAATGCAGCAGGGACACACTGATTGTGGTCACGTGGCCATGTGAGCTTAATGACTTCTGAAGTTGTATCTTCCACATGTTCAGTAGGTGTTCTCCTTTATACTCTACTTCATACTGTTTAGACATGATTTAACTGTTTCACTCTCTAATGGAAAAATTGACTAGATCATCAGTATCTACAAAACCTACTGCGTGTCATATAATGTACAGATACATAAGCTCTGGTCTGACGTGTGTCCCCGCTCCCCCGCTGCAGGTGGAGCGAGGTGACCCGCCGACTGGAGTTGTGGGTGCGGCTGATGGAGCTGAACGAGGCGGGAGAGTTCACAGCCGTTGAGGTCCTTCCTGCTAAAGACGTGCGCACAGGAGGAGTCTTCCAGCTGCGACAGGTATCATGGATCTTAAGTTTTGTTTGTAGATTTATTATTTGTTGTTTTAATCATGTGATCAGGAACGCTTCATCTATAATTATACTGATTATGTAACAGATGAAAGAACTGAGAATATTTTAATCCAGCTTCATGTTTTGTCTGCTTTTTTTTAAAGAAGGTTTCACTCCAAGCTGATGAACCTACTTTTTTATTTTGATGTCTGGCTTCTTGATCATGTGGCTGCCAGTGTCTTATCACTCAGGAATACATTCAAAGAACTGACTTCTTCTCTATCCCCTCGTGTAAATCTGTACCTCCAGGGTCAGTCCCGTCGGGTCCAAGTGGAGTTGCGTTCAGTCCCGGACTCGGGCACCATGCCCCTCATTGCCGCCTCCATTGTCTCCGTGTCCATCGGAGACGTCAAGGTCCGACAGATGCGTCCCGCCAAAGGCAGTGAATCACAATGGGTGAGGAGGAGGAGATCTAACTGGTTGTTGATATTGATTAAAGATTTGTTGGTTTTCATGCCTAGAATGATGAACTTGGCCTGCCATTTTTCCTAAGAATCACCCTTTCTGACTTAAACAGCATCGTTTTTATTTATTGCTTGACTCTTTAACTTTTACTTTCTCAATTAAACTTTCAGGGTGGGGATGAAGAAATGGACAGCTACCAAGTAAGCAGATGATCAGTGATAAAGATTTCATCATATTTTGCAGATGTAAACCTCTGTTTACATCTGATGTGTGTGTATCTGCCTGTGTGCGTGTGTGCGTGCAGGAGGTCGACCTGGAGAGGATAAGGGAGCAGTGGCTGGACACTCTCACTCAGAGGCAGGAGTATCTGGACCAGCAGCTACAGAAGATAGTCTCCAAACCAGGTGCAGCCATCAGACATTTCTGAACACGCCTCTGACGTGGAAGCAGAAATGATTGATAGCAGCAACATTTCCAGTCATCTGTTGTCTTGTCTGTGTGCACTTTTTAATGGCAACATGTCATTTCCTCCCACTGCTCAGTGTAACTCAGCTTTCAAAGACCAACTGGTGCTTCATCATGTTGATTAAAATGAATCTCCCGGTGTATAATTTCACAGGACAAGTGCTGCTTTTCCTCATTCATCTGTCATAACCAAGTGGCAGTGATGTTCAGTTCAAGTCAGCAGTAATATAAAGCCACAATGAAGAAAGTGTAGATGCTTTCTGAGCACTTCCAGCAGTGCTGCCGTGTGGATGAATGGGACTAATTGATTATGGTTTAGCTGACAGTAATCATCAGTCTTGAGCTGCTGATGTCGACAGAGTAGTCAGTCAGTCAGGTTTTGATTGCATTTTGTGTGATTTGAAACGTTTTAAAGTGTTGATCATAACATCACAATACAATTCCAGTCAATGTCAATGAACGGTAATTATCACCTGGCCCTACTCTAGAAGAGTTAATATTCAAGTTTGGGGGGTTTTGGACTGTTGGTTGGACAAAAAAACTATTTGCAGATGTCACTTTGGGCTCTGAGAAATAGTGATATTCACATTTATTTAGGCAATTAATTGATAATGAAAATAATTGTTGGTGCCAGCCCTGTCCACCTTTTAATATTAGAAGAAGGTTTTTACATGGCTCCCCTGTGTTTGTGCCTGTAGATAAGTCCGAGGACGATGTTGAAAGGGAGTCCCAGCTGCTGGAGTGTCGTCTGACGCTCACCGAAGAACGCAACGCCGTTCTGGTGCCGTCGGCTGGCAGCGGCATCCCAGGAGCTCCGGTGGAGAGGTGTGTGTGTGTGTGTGTGTGTGTGTGTGTGTGTGTGTGTGTGTGTGTTTGCTTTATGAACACAGTGCTGCCTATTTTACACTTTCAAGCTATGCTGTAAAATCCTGTTGCTAGAAATCAAACATTGGTGGAAGTTAACCGAGGACGATTACAATTTAGTCCATTTTAACTGTAATTAAGTGCAATTTTGTGCAATTTTGTGTTTTTCACTAACTTTACAGACAAAGGCAAACAAAATATATGGCAAACTTCAAAGATAAAAGACATGGTTGTGGATTTAAGTACCACAAATAGTATATACAGTAAAATAATCAAAATTAACAATATAATATATATAATAATATAACACTCTGAAAGGGACCACGCTGCATAAGAAGTACTTTAAAATTTGCAGAAACTTGTTTTTCTTTGACTTTATTTTTACTTTGTATTATTGCTACTTTCGCTTACATAAATGATCTGAACACCACTGAAATTCTAGTTATTTTCCCATTAAATTAAGTGATATATAAAGTATATAAAACACAAATTATAGCTCACGTTGGTCAGAGAGAAGCTAGACTTTCCAATTTTCTATTCATCAGATCCACTTAGTTGGATGATAATTGTTTGGCATTGCTTGAGGACAGCTGTTTCATAGAAGTGGGGATGAGTGGAGGGAGCTGGTGTTCAGTCAGTGATGGTGCCGTTTCTCCTCAGGGTTCCTGTTCCTGGCATGGAAACACACATTCCTGTCCTGTTCCTGGATCTCAGTGGTACGTTGTTCCTTATTGCCGTTTGTGCTCGGAATTCTGCAAAATCCTCTGCTGTCTTAATAATTATTGAACCCGTTGTCTTTCTCTCTCTCTCTTCTCTCTTTTTTTCCCCTCCAGCTGATGATTTCCAGTCCAGTCTTTTAGCCCCACTGGCTGGGGGTCTGGATGCGTTGCTCACTGGGGAGGAGGAGGACGAATTCTTTGACCTTCACATTGTTAAACACTACGATCCAGAGGTAAAGTGGTGATTGATATTCAGAGTGTGAGTTTGTGAGTTCTCCTCTCTCATATCTTGTCTCTCCATTTTTCCTACATGGCGGATGGAGGGAATCTTTTTATCCATTTATTTTCCAATGCTTTGTAATGTGGTCCAGGTGAAGGTGGAGGCGTCCTGGGACTCAACGGTCCACGAGTGTCCCCAGCTGAGTCGCGTGACGTCGGCTGACCAGAGGGTCTACCTGACGGTCAGCACAGTGGTTAAGCTGAGCCACCCGGCCCACATGCAGCTGGTACTCAGGAAACGCATCTGCGTCAGCGTCACTGGGAGACAGGTGGGTGGTCCCGAGGCCTGATGGTCAGGAGCAACGTTTGCTGTTAACCAGGCTAATGAAAAGATTGACTTGATGTGAGGAGATGTGGTTGTGTGGCAGGGTTTTGCTCAGAGCCTGCTGAAGAGGATGTCTCAGCGCAGCACCATCCCCGGCTGTGGAGTCACCTTCGAAATCGTTTCCAACATCCCAGGGGTAAGTACCCAACCACAGAGTTATCTTGCTAGAAAGAAAGTAAAATCTAACTTTCTTTCTGAGTCATTATACTGAGATATGTCTGCTAAAAAGAAACCTGAAGAAGAGCAGAAGAGAACAGAGCTCTACTGACACATCCATCACTTTAAGAGCTACATTACAAACTGAGGATGAGCCAACATGGCTTTTTCAGGGCCAATACCAATTATTAGTAATCAAGACAGATAACTGATATTTGAAACAGATATGCATTCGTGATAACCAATGATGGAACGTAACTTAATACACTTTACTCAAATACTTAAGTATTTCCATTTTCTGTTGCTTTATACTTCCACCTCACTACATTTTGGAGGCAAATATTGTACTTTTTACTCCACTACATTTATTTTTTATAACTTTAGTTACTAATCACTCTCCCTATTTAGGTTATTAATACAAAATAGAAATCTATTATTATGAACAATTAAAAAATACATTTTTAAATTTATTTATTTTATATTCAGCCCATTAATCGGTCTATCCCTATTACAAACTGTTTGACTCGTAAACAGTGTAAAAAATAATATTTTATTTTATTATTTTATAGAGAAGAATGACTTAATGCATTTGGTTTTGGTTTTGTGGATTTGGTCAAACTTTGAACACCATATTACTGTATTTACAACAATAAATGCAAAATGGTGATTGGCCACTAAGTAAATATACAAATGATATTATTTATACTTTAACTATATAGAACAACCCCATATTGCCGCCCTTATTATTGAAACAGCAATGCACCACGCTGTGCTGAGTGCTGAAGTTACAGCTGGGATGAACACAGTGGAGCAACATGAGACAAGGTCAATTTAAAATCGCTGCCTGATTTAACACACTTGTTTTTCCAGAAACTGACCTTGAACAACCACCTGTGAAGAGCACGGTGTAGTTACTGTGCATTCACGGGCTTTTTAAAATCAACAAGACATGCACATGATCAGACAGGATGGATGTTGCCAGAGAAGTGCGAGTGATAAAACTCTAACTCTAAGTGGACTAACATGTTTTATGTATATAGGCCTTTATTCTTTCCTTTTTTTCTCAGCATTGTTGAATATTTAATGCTGTTTGGCTACATTTCTGTGGTCTTTGTTTTCTAAATAAGTGAGCAGGGAAGAATTATACTGCTC
>JBBPCS010000238.1:149411-176140 GCA_037974645.1 Hollardia meadi
CCCCCCCCCCCCCCCCCCCCCCCCCACTGGGCTCATAGGAGAGTCAATAAAAACATTTTAAACCGTGACACAAGACTTTAAACCAACCATCGTCAGTGTGTTTCCAATATTCGACTGTGTGTGTATCATGGAACTGTTTGGTTTGTTGAATAGATCTGTGATATTCAGCGTTGCAAAGGGAAAACGGCTTCCAGACTAAACTAAACTGTGCTCACCGTTCCTTCTTTTCCCTGCTGTTAACCTGCCTCACTAACCCCCCCCCCTTTTAACCAGCTGTCAGCCAGCAGTCTGGAGCTCTACTCCATTCATAAGCTCAATGACTTCAAGGTGAGACACATCATGCCTAATCTTCTCATTTATATCCATTTATTTATCGTGTCTTCCAGTTGTATTTTGCATATGAGTTTTCTGTTCCTGTTTTTATCCGTTTCTCATTCGCAAGATTATCTCCATGATGTAGACTAAAGACTGATGCATTACAATTATATGTAATTCATTATTATTTATGTAAGATTAATAAAAAATGTAAAATAAAAAAAATGAGGTAGCTGTATCAAGAATGTACTTCTCCAGCTGCAAGGGGGGTACAGGCACAGGAAAGACTGGTCCCTGAAAAGGTCCAGCGAATGTGCAGAACATCTTTATCATCTATTATCAACATCATCCTCGTTCTCACAGGTGTTGGCTCCTTCACTGACCCTAGCGACCTCTTAGCTTGTAGTGTTAGCTGTAACGTTAGCCTCCTGGATATCATTCGCCTCTTCAGCCTGTCTGGGAGCATCTTTCTGAACTGTCTGAAAACAGTTAGTCATTACATTATTATTCATACGTTATTATCCTCCTTTTCTTCTGCTTTCTATTCTGGCATCACAATTTCCGTGCAGGTCCCGGAATAGCGAGGAAATTCACTCCATTGTCTGTTTAGATCACTGCAGTTCATTTTGACATTTTAAGGTTTGCTACAAAAAATGACTCGCACTGTCAGGAAATGATTAAACAGGCTACTATTTACTAAAGCAACGATACATAATATGTTTATCTTTGTTGTTTTAATCATGGTCTTTCAGTTTAAAATAAAATGTGGTTATCATTGCTTATATTAGGACGAACATGGTTATTGTTGGTCTCCTTGAGCCCCCCTAGCAGCTGGGCCCTAGAAAACTTGAAATTCCACTAATAATAATACTAATACTACTGGATAAATGGTTTAAATATTTAGCTAAAAATAATAACTGGTTGAGATACATGTCTGTAGTGTTGTTGCAGTTCTCTATGGTCACCAATAGAGGCTGCTAAAGGTCAGAGATTACTGAAAAGCTTCTTCACCTCTTTACCTCTGGTGTGTGCAGGGCTGGGAGAGCCACCATGACCTTTCTGTGGTGCCTACTCCATCGAGGCGCACGCTGCCCAGCTCCATATCCCAGAACCTGAACCCAGAGACAGGTACGACTGATAAAACCTTTATCTTCTAATGGATTCTTTCTCTGGCTTGAAATGATCTTTCCCTATTTAATGCCTTTGACGTCATGAGCTCTGTTTTTGCTTTAGGCTGTGGATAACTCCATCTGTCCTGTTGCTCGGAATTAATAATTTCGGAATCTTAATTTGGCACTTGCTTTCTTGTTTGCCAACACACCTCAGTTTCCCTCCTCCCTGCCTCAAAAACGTCACCTTTTCCTACTTTCCGTATTCCTCCTGCCCTTGTTTTCTCCATATCTGCTCACGCAGCATCTCTTCATCTCCTCTTCTTCTTCTCCTCCCCATCCTCTCCACCAGTGCATTCAGGCTTTGCTGTGTCTTATCTCCCTCCAGTGAAGGCCGTACCCATGCTGCTGAAGTCACTGCTTCCTGGTGGGAAGGAAGATGGTGGAGACCCGACAGCTGTCCATCAGCAGGTACACAGTCAGCTCACAGCGCTCTGGCTTTAAGCTTGTATTCTGCTCACTGTTTTATCAGGGATTTCAAGTTTAAATGCCTTACTGCAGCCGGAATCTAAATATACCCTCTACTCATCATCAGCTAGTCCCATTTCCTCTGTTGCCATGGAAACGGAGATTATGTAGACAGAAACACAAATGATAAAGTGTATAAATGCCTCTGCGGCCAAGATAAATAGTTTTCAAAATAGAGGCGATAAACTTCATCATAAACAAGGAGTTTGCATCATGGTATGGGGGAAGAACTCTCAAGTACACCTTTGCTACATTCACCAGACAGTTTCATGTATCTTCATCAGAGCGGCTGCATAATTTTATTTTTTACCAGTTGGTACTAAAACAAAATTGCCATCTTTTTCTTTAAAACTGCTTTTACAAAATAAAGTAGTTAGTTATAAATCAGTGTAAATGAATACAATAATCTTGTCTATCTGCTGTGTTTTGTCCCATCTGCAAATAGAACAGTGAACCAGCAAAAAAAGCTAATAAAAAGAAGAAAGTTGTTACCAGCTTGCTTCCAACGAGCATCAACAAATACCACTCATTATTGTGTGCACTTATACTTGAAATGTTACAGTAAACAACTGTAAAGTAGTAAAAGTCTTCCAGGCTTTGTGTAAAGAATAAACATAACATCACGACATTGTGTTATAGTTGACTCAGACCCAGGTTATTTGAGGATCCGGGTTAACTGTGAGCACATACAAATGTAGTTGTTGTCTCCACAGTGATTGACATTCCACAAACAGCCCCTGCTGAGACAGGAGCGCACTGTGTGTAGAGGAGGCTTAATTAGGAGCAGGTGAACATCGTCGCCCCCGCTCCTCATCCACTGATCTCCAATCATGTGCCATTGAGACCCGGGAGTCTGCAGCTTTTCCAGTGCAGCCAAACACTACAGCGAACTGATTTGACTGATTAGCACCTTGAGCCGCTGAGGGAAGCTAATTAGGGAAATCATGTGCCATGGTGCGTTTGGTTGGAATGGAAACCCGTCGGGGCCTTGTTGGTGCATTGTTTGAGAGGCCATCGCCCCTTAGTGCTTCACTCCACCCTGCCTGCCAAAGATGTTTAGAAAGGTCAAATAGAAAAACAAAAGGCTTGACTAGTGCAAATATTAGTAGACTGTTGACATAAATTGTAGGAGTGCCTGATTGTAGTTCTGATCTCAACACCTGGCTGAAAAAAACAGTCTCATTCTGTAAGTTCTAACTGTGCGGTGACATGAGTGAACTGCATCTTAAACACAGTCAAATATTTCCACATCTACTCCATGGATTCCCACAAAACAAACTTTATACACACATTTATGGCTCCCCAGAGGATGAATCCTAATGACTTTAGTGGTCCCCTGATGTGCCTCTAGCGCCACCATGAGGCTGACATTTATGGTATTTAGTGAAATATCCTTACGACTATTTGATGGATTGCAATAAAATTAGTTTCAGATGTTCATGCTCTCCTGTGGATGAACTGAAAAAACTCTGTTGATCCTGTAAATCTCCATCCATTTGTATTTAATACTTTGGTTTATGACCAAATACCTGAAAACTAATTACATTCCCATCAGCCTCAGCTTTACTCTACACTGTAGTTGTTGTTTTTTGCAAACTTTAACAGGAGTACATGCGTCACTGTGTGTCCCAGTGATGTTTTTGTACCACAGTAGAGCTTTATGGCACAGAGGAATGAGGAAATGATGGTTAGTAGGATTTGTTAAAAATAAGATATTCTAAATATACCTGAAAGAGTTGCATCTTGACCAGCAATGTGCCTGTGATGATGACTTGTAATGTGACTTGAGACCTGACTGAATAATGTGCTGACTACATTTCTTGATTCTTTTTCAAACACAACATGTAGGAACAATTAGAGGAGAAACAGCCAATTCTTGTGACCTCACTTGTTTGTTGACGTACAGGTTTACTGTCCTCAGCCAGAGAGGGATAGGATAGATGTGTTTGACCTGCTCTCTGATGGCGGACACGTTGTCCACGTAGGTTGTCGTTCTGCTCGGACCAAAAGTACCAAATGAGACCCGAATCAAAGCACTTAATTTTGATCAGCGGAGTTCCCTCAGAATGTGATGATGCACGAGAATCAAACAATCCTCCTGATGAATATCCTGTGACTGTCTGTCAAGTGCACAGTGGACCAATTATTCTAATTTATTAACCATCTGAAAAAGTATCTGAAGATACAAGATGATGAGATTTGTATTACCCCTCTTCAAAAACTCTAAACAAAATGACACAATATTTAATCAGCAGACAGATCATATGGAAGGTTAAAGCGGTAACTAGAGTACTGAATATAGATAAATGATTATGAGTGCAATTATACTTATGGTGCAATTATCCTGATTGTTTTACAAGTGATTATCTGAGTGATCTGATGAACAAATATTTTTATTCGCACTTTCTACATCTCATATCAACATCTTGACTGCTGCTCGCTACAATAAATTAAAACAGCTCCTTCCTAATATATTGATCTACTAAGCTGATTATAAGCGTTACTAACACATGTCCTTGCAGTCCTAATATATTGTGACAGATGGCTACGTGGCCTAGTTAGTTAGTCCTAGTTTAGTGTTCAGTGAGGCTGCCAGAGAAAGCAGTACAGAATGATGTTCATCCTACAGTATCTGTCATCTTCTTAGAGGCATAGATTAACTTTTTCCCCACAGGCTCCATTTCTGTTTTACTGCCACACTGAAGCCTGAGCTTTAGAATTCCCTCACAGCAGCTAATCACCACTTCATGCACGTTGTATAATGAGCAGGTTTAGAAATCGACAGGCTTATTTTAATAAATAAATCCGCAGCTTGAACTGGACTGAAACGACTAGCTCAAGATCTTGAGATCTGCTTGACAACCGTTCAGCACTAATTCACAGAAATTCTGTTTAATCTAAAATGTTATAAACTGATTTTTTTTTTTCTCTTTGAAATACTCTTCCTGTCGCAGAGTTTGCCACGCATCATGGTGCAGTCAGCCAGTGTTGAAGAGGGCATGAGCAAACAACAGCAGCCAGTAAGTTCTCCAACCCCAGATGGTGTTTTGTATGTCCCGGGAATGCAGGGACATAAACTATTTTTGAAATATGGTATTTTTCATTATCTGACTTGCTGGGTGTGGCCATAACATGCATTTGTCACCTTGGAAAAGGCATATTTTCCTAGCAGGAACCTTTGAATCACTATCATACAAACATTTTTCTCAGTTTTTAAAATAAAATAATAAAAGCAGTACAATGATGACAGCATAATTATCCTGCTTTTATAATTTTTTTTGTACTTTTATGTTTCTGTGAGACACATTTGGTATCAAACGAGAGCAAACATTAAATTGCTTTAATTCGACTCATAGTATCAGATTTTTTTTTTAATGTTGTCTTTACAGGTTTACAGAGATCTCTTTAAAGCTACTCAAACCAATATTTTCATATTAATAATGGATCAAAACACAACTTGTAATGTGAAAGAGGTCACTTTCAGCTGTTCTGAGTTTTTTTTGCGTCTTTTAGCACATTGGTTTGGTTCACTTTCAAGGCTCTCATCAACATTGTGTTCTTCAGCAAGCAGCTTTTGTTCAGTGAAAAAGCTTGACTAAACCAACTGTGACATGGACAAAAGACAGACAAAGTTAGCAACTAGCTTGTGAATATCGTGAACTTTAAGCAGCTAAAGAGCCAGACACTGTAGCTCCCACAGCAGGTGGTTGAGGCCCAAAAATTTGCCAGGTGGACAACTCCCTCTCCCTCCACGATGTCCGTATTGTCTTTACAGCTTATTTTTGCAACCCCCTTGTGGCCAAAAAAATCTGGTGCAGGTTGAAGTGCATTCTAGATTCTATTCTTAGAACAACAGAACAATAAAAGATAAACGCGAGTCTATTGCAAGCTATCTGTTAGAATAGAAGTTTCCGAAATGTTCAAACCCAGAGAAACCTGTAAGTTTACTCAAGGTAACTGTTCATCTCGTTCGCCTGTCGCTATAACTTCCAGGAGAGAGTCAGAGTGAGGAAGGAGGTCGACGAACGGGATTAAACAGAACATGAATAAAACTCTTAAAACATTACCTCGTCTGTGAACATTTCTGCCAGAGTCACGTCAGATAGATTTTTATCTGCAATTTTGTCTGTTTAACAGTGAAGACCGCAACTCCCATGAACCCATGCTACTTAGGTGTTTTTTTTAATGAGAGACTCTTGGCAGCAGAAACTACATACTGCATATTTCACATTGAAAACTGAAAGCATTTCAGACTGGGATTCCAAATTTGTTGCCTTACCTTTGTTGCCATGGCTTCCCTCTTAGGTTCCGATTGAAGAAATCATTCCTCCTGACCTCCAAACAGAAAGCCCCATATCGATGCCCCTCCCACCACCAATCACCCCAGAGACAGAAGAGTCCACCCCCAGCCCGGTGAGCGAAACATCAAGTGGATACATCTCGACGAGCATATCTACAGCAACACTGTCAGATGTCTACACATTGAGCTGGGACCTGCCTCCATCATCCGGCAGCAGAGCAGACGGCTTTGAGACAGTGCCAGACGAAGAGGAAGAGGACAATAAAGTGACTTACCTTGAATCTTTTCTTGTGGACCAATCAGAGCCTCGATGGTCATTGCTGGTGTTGGACGATAAGGCAGCTGTAGAGAGGACTGACTCGGCAACGTCCGAACCAGACAATACTCCATCAGATTCAAACCCGAGTCAACAAGAAGCAGATCGGTTTCTATCAGTCCAGTTAAAGGAGATCAACCAAGAAGAGCCTGATTCAGATGTGCCATGTAAGACCGAACACAAGCAAGGCTCAACAATCGACCATATTGGATCAGAACGATTAGACAATTTGGAGCCACTTAAAGATTCATTGTTAGTACAAGAGAATGAAACCAAACAGACAGACATTTCACAAAACGACCCCTCAGAATCAGAAACCCCTCAGACAGAGGAACCTGAGATAGCTGTCACAGAAAAGACAGAACCTGAACTGTCACTCCACTACAAAACACAATCGTCTGCACAAGAAGGTCAGTCTGAAACTATCATGCCTCAGCCACAGCAGCCCAAACAAGACCAGACAGCCTTTGACACTGCTCAAGATCCAGCTCCAAACCTGATTCCAGTTGTGTCCGAAGCCTTGGTTCCAACTTCTGCCTTATCTGGAGATCTGGTTCTTCAGACTTCATCCGAGGTACAGGCTACTTCTGAAGTCTCAAACCCAAATGGCACCTCCATTCCGACTTTATCCTCAACCACAGATGAAGCCAAACAGGAAGCACCTGCCGATGCGTCTACAAAAGCCACCACAGCTCCGGATCCTTCCCTGTCCAGTGTCCAGCCTTCCAAACCTAATGCCTCAGTGGCAAACCCCTTCAAGATCCAGAAAGTAAAGTCTTCAGACCTCCAGTCCTTTCAGCGTATTCTTGGGCAAGAGGAGGATAATTCCCCGCAGGTGGATCGGGCCAGCAGCCTTGGGGCAGGACTTAACCTCGCTGTGCCGTTGGAAAGTTTGGAAATTATCTCAGACTCTGAGGAAGGAGACGCTGCTGCGACTGTTCTTCCTGACTGGTTGAAAGAAGGGGAGTTTGTGACTGTGGGGACCAATAAGAGCGGCACTGTCCGTTATGTTGGACCCACAGATTTTGCAGAGGGTACCTGGGTGGGAGTGGAACTGGAGGTACCAGCAGGTGAGTAGAACAGCACCCAATCTTGTTGCTTACTGCATTCTTCACATACATTATAGTTAGTTGTATCGCCATGTAGAATCTCGAACAAACCTTTCTCTGTCTTTCTTCAGGAAAGAATGACGGGTCAGTGGGTGGCAAGCACTACTTCCACTGTAACCCTGGTTATGGCGTGCTGGTAAGGCCAAACAGGGTGAGCCGGGGTGGCTCCAAGCGCCGTCGCCAGCAGCAACAGCAGAAACGGCGTAGTGCTAACCTGTCTGGATCTAGCCCGAACCTAGCAGCCCTCACCGCTCTGGCCAAAGGTGAAGGTGGTGGGGCACCACCCGGCCGCAGCAGAGGAGAGAACCGCAAGTCCTGGAACACATGAGAAGCTCAGTATCTGGTAAATGGCAAATTGCTGGACACATATTGATTATAGGGTAAGTTTATGGACTTGTTTAATCTGTCTATGGACTGTATCCCTACATAATGTACTTAGTAATTGAAGACTACACAAAAATATTTAATGTTTTATCAAAAAATGTGAATGTTTTTAGGTATGTAGATGCAATTAACCATTTGTCTGTAATTAGATTTTAAATGGTGGATGTCTCATTTTGCTTACAGAACACCTTGATGTGCTCATATTTCTACTTTTCAACATAAATTATGCAGCTGAATGTTTGGATAGACTTCCCAAGTATCGTAAATTGCTTGTAGCCATTAGTATTGTTTGATTAGATGCTGATTTTATTCTTGTGCCTTGAAATATTACAACTACTGCTCAGAAAATGTGCCTTAGTGACATACCACCAAATCCAATGCTACTGGTAGGTTAAACTGTTTAACTGGAGCTTATTTTAGCTCTTGAATGTGTATTCCTACTGTTCAGGAAAATAAAACTTGCACTCCCTTGTCTGACAAACCCTGCTGAAGTTTTGCAACATTTTTTAATCAGCTTCGTTTCCAAGCAAATGTGTCAAGATTGATTGGAAGTAACTTTATTTTTAAAAGAGCCAATGAGTGGCTGTGTTTTTGGTATATTTTTTTCACTAGCAAGTTTTGAATTAAACTGTGTGTCTGGGAACCTGTTGATTTGTACGTGATAAGGATATTTGAGGGACTTTTAGTTGTAACATATTTGGTATTAATTTTTGTCAGATTGTATAATTCTGCATTCAAGTTAATCTTTTTGACTGCTTGACTTCTTATTTATTTAAAGATGAAAACATATTGATCAACTTTTATAATGTTAAATAAATTTCATTCTGCTGTCATCAACCAATATGTGATGAGTCCGTGTACAGGTGCTTGTAACCAACCAGATGGTAAACCCAGAAGAGGTCTCATTGATATAGCTTTATTCTCTTGTACATTATATATATCATACTAAAATAAACACAAGTTAAAAAAATGAACAAAGAAACTGTACAAAAAAATGTATATATACTACATCTTAATTACAGAACAGTCTACTGTCCAAAAAAGGCACTAAATTCTGAAATGGGCAATACAGTAATTTCAAACATAAGTAGATTTGAGATTGATACAACAGCATTCAGTCCTCTTTTTATGAGCTATATTGGGATGAAGTGGATGGTGTTTTCTACTGGGGACACAGAAGGACGTGTAGACATGTTGACCCTGACACACCATGAGAGGGCAACCCTTCAGAGTAAGCACTACCACTCGAGTACACACGACATTGGGTGGGGAGAGCCTTTTCAGGTTTCAGCCTGTTACTCAGATTAATCCGTTTCCAGTTTTTCTCTCGGAAAAGCACGGAATCTCGACTTCTCGAGCACCTGAGGGTTCTTTCTTCCATCCCATAAACATTTCTGTCAAGCTTGAACGCACATATAAAATACTGCTGGATTTAAACTTGTACTTGCTAATTGGGCCATGGCATCTCTCAAACACTAAGGCAATTCATTTGAAAGTGTCTTGTAGTGAGAGAATAATCTCTAAATGCACTCTTTGTAGTCCTTTTCTTCCACGCATGAATTATTTTCACTATGTCTAACGTACAATATTCTTTGTATGGGGGGGGATAACGTCACACCAAACTCCACAGGGGAAAAAAAGTCCTTTTTAAATACAAAAAAAGGGATTGCCTGTTATTTTAAATGGTGTTTTATCAACATACACTGTGCTTTGCAAATGAGTTTTGGCTGTCGGTACTCATACATTGAGTTGGCACCTTTGATCTTTTCTGACATTTTCTGAACTACTTGTGTTCTTCAGCAGCTCCAGATATAGAACATATTACAAGTTTATGCAGTTAAGTAACTGCATAATTGAAACCCCATTAGATGCACCTTAGCATTGTATTTTCATACAAACCTCAATGGACTCCATCTAGTAATAAATAATGGAACTGTAGTTATTATTCTAAATGTAACTATTTCTATAAGCCATATTTTATTAGTTATGCGCTTGTGTTTGCAAGAGGAAAGTCAACATTAAAATGTTAGCTTTCACTATGGAGTTTGGTGTGGCGTTATTTTAAGGAGAGAACAGCACATACTGAGACTTTGATCCGTGTGAAGCAGCTGTATCAAAATGTTTCTCACACCAGCCCCTTACTAGTATACTGGATGGGAAGAAAGGTTACATTTTAAGCTTAGTCAGGAGTGATTCTTATTTTTCAAATAAGGTGCATCATCATTCATCTTCCACAAAATAGCTTACTACCCCAGACACATACAGGGGGAGACTGTTGTTCAGTCAAATAAGGGATGACACAAAAACTGCTTTAAATGATAACAGAAAAATATGTCAGAAATTAAAAAGCATGATTAATTTAACAATAAAGGCATGTTTCATTTCCAAACATATGTCATTCTTTTTGTACATTACCATAAAAAATGAGTATAAATACATACTGTTTTTATCTTTCAACCCTTTCTTTTTTGAAACGGGTCCCAGTACTGAGTCACTGTATCCGCAGCTTTGTACACACAGAAGCAATAGATTTATATAGAGCTTTACTACTTTGAGCCCAGGGCTGGGAGCTATTCTACAAGCAGGATCCCGAGACCACATTATTTTGATATGTCCATATCTGACCACTTAAAACATGAGGAATTGCATGAGATTTCTGTCTCAGTGTTTCCTGACTACCTGCTTTGTAGAATATTTCCCAGTTCTCCAAAACCATGGCAAAGGCAGAGGTTCTTTCAAAGCAATAGTTTGACATTTTTGGGAGATACACTTATTAGTTTCCTTGCAGAGAGATAAGCCGCGTTTCCAATGCAAGGAACTTTTCCCAGGGAATTGGAACCTTAAGTTCCAGGAACATTCTTTTACTCCCCAAAAAGTCTCTGCTCAAGAGGTAGTACTTCCCAAGAGTATAGGAACTTTGAGGGTGCTGAACTTCTGATTGGTCGAGTACTCACAGCATTTTATTTCAGCCACCATTTGTAAAAATCTGAAGCAGCAAACCAGGTTGTTTCTTTGTTCATTGTGCTTCGACACATCAACATGGAGCTGCCTAACCTTTGCAGGTCTTTAGCCATGGTGGAAACACAGACAACAGTGGGCTGAAGGAACCTTTTAGTTCCTTAAAAAGTAGTTCCTGGGACTAAGAGTTTCAGGTACTTTGGATGGAAATGCGACTTTAGATAAGAAGATCGATACCACTCATGTCTGTACGCAAAATATGAAACTACAGCGAGGAGACAGTTAGCTTAGCATAAAGACTTGGAAGAGAGGGAAATAGCTAGCCTAGAGGATAAAGATAAAAAAAACAAAAAACACTTTGTATCGTATATTTAAACCACACAAAAAATAATGAACTGTAAAAACAACAGTTCATGGTTTTACAGGTGTGTACAGTTGTTTTTATGTGTTGCATGCATTGACATAAATAAAGATGGACGACGCATCTTCACTTCTTCCCATTGTACAAAAGTGAAGACAAAATACCCCGGATACGAGTGCTGCCATCTTGCACATTTGTCTGCGCATGTCCTACTTGATATTATTGAGGGGGAGGAGTTTACGACCTATGCGGCAGCCTACCACCAGGCGGCGAATTAAGATGTTTTGGCTTCACTCTTGAGCTCTCATGTCGTCCATCTTTGTTTACAATTCAATGATATCAACGTAAGGACATGAGTGTGTAATCAATCTTCTAACTCTTTGACAAAAAAGTGAACGAGCCCATATTTCTAAAAAACACACATTATTATTTTAACTTAAAGGCCAATTTTAAAGAGATCAGTCTACGACTAAAAAAGCACTTATACTTGACAAATTAGTGAGCCCCCAGAAACAGGACCTATACCTTTAAGGAACACAACACTTTGTCACCGTTTATGACATTACAATGATCTTCAGTCAAAGATGGTTTTGGAAAAGTTCCACCTGGGGCAAAAAAAGTAGAAAATAATTTCCAATATAACCACTTTAAATGTCTTTGACTCCCTTCAAAGTGGTGCTTTTACCTTTGAGGCTATAAAGATAAAATAAAAACAAAATTGCCTCAAAAGTTCTGATATTCTAAACCATTCCCAGTATGGATTTAGTCTAATTTGATACCATTGATATTTTAAAAAAAATCTTCTGAAAGCACATTCTTTAGGCTCTTATAAAGAGGCAGCGTCACAGAACACGTAGTAAATAGCAGCTTAGGGGTATTTTTATCATTATCTATGTTGCTGCTAATACAAATCTTTACTGACACAGGCCTGCTGTAGTGTCACGCCCACGCACGGCGCCACGCTGCCTCGAGAAGCTTCGCTGAGCGTGAGAAACGACCTACACACGCCAAAGGAGTTAGTAGAAATCACTTTGGATGAAGGTGAACACCATTTTCAGATCAGTCTTCGCTTAGCCTCTTTGCATTTGCTCCAAGCACTTTTTCCTTTGGCATGGATGGACATTTAAAACAAAGCACGATTCCCCTTATATAGATAGCTTTAGTTAGCTTGATTATCACGTTGACCCTACACTGATTCTCACAGCCTCGAGTACTTAATGATAGAGGCGATGGGAAGCTAAATACCAAGGCAAAAGGATTGTATATCCAGTCACCATTTGGGGCTAAAAACAAAGAGAAATGCAGGCAAAACACCTAAAACTGCTGTTGGACTTGATTAGACTTAATTGTGGTATTTTTTATGCGTACTAAAAAGTTTCTTGTTCTTCCTTATTGTCAGGGAAAAACATAATAAATGTGCTGCATACTGCAAAAGGTAAAAGGTGTTGTCTGTATGAAATTAAGGCTACTTCTTTTTTTTAACTGACTTTTTAGAGGTTTTTGTCCAACAGCAGCTCTACTGCAGGAAAACAAAAATCCACTAAGGGAATGATAACTATAGAGGGTAGAAGACAGTGACGGGACAGTTCCATCTGCCAATATCATCCTTTCTTACCGCCTTGGTGCCAGAGAGGGAGAGAAGGAAACTCTCAGCATCAATCTTTCCCCAATGACTGGAGACTGCTCTGCCGGTTAATTGCACGATGAAGAAGAGGTTGAATTTTGAGGGGTATGTAGGTAGATAGATAGGTAGGTAGGTAGCACACCATGAGGTGGAGTGTGACTGAGAACCATAAGAACCATATATTTATTCTATATACAGTACACGTTACTTTTCTGAGGTTGATGCTGAGGTGAGATAGACTGAGGATCGGCTCAGATAACCAGGCTGGAGAGGGAAGGAGCGGGTGAATCAGGAAGAGGAGGGGAGAAAGAGGTATCTTGTGAGGAGAGTGTTTCAGGGGAAAGGGGAAAGAGGGGAGTTCCTGGGAGACACAAGCCCAGAGGTGGATCAGCGTTTTGGGGTTAACGGATGCCTTTTCTTCTTTCTGTGGAACATTTTTCACAGAGATCAGAGGACCGCCATCTGTGTCAATACTGGGTAGGGTGGGGTGGAGGTGAGGGTGGGGGGTAATTACTGTTTACATGGACTTTGTGGGAGAAGGGAAGCTGAGAGAGACGGTTCTACCAGATGGCGGGGTGGGGGGGTGGGGGGGGGGGTGGCTGAAGGACAGATTCAGAAGGTTTACTAAGAAGCATTATTTCAGTTTGGGTTTTTTTCCTCCCTTTTCTACTCCTCCCTCCCTTTCCCCTCTTGACTTGTTTCTCTCGTCTGCTTCCTCCTCGTCATCATTCGTCCTCTAGGGACTCCGTCTTGATGTCATTGGGGACCCCTCCGGTTCTTGACAGGGCCAAGATGGTGTGGTTAACGGCGGCCATTTCCACAGCCAGAGAGATGGGGTCCTGGTGCTCGCTGTGCGCTGCGCTGTCATCCTGAGACAGGGAGGGAAAAGTGGGAAGACCATGGTCAAGAGACGAAAAACAACAACAGCATTTACAATGTGTGAAAAAAGAAGAAATGGAAATTCTACTTTTCTACATGGGGTTTGTTTCCCATCTTTCATTCTTTTGCTTAATTTTTCCTATCATGCTGACCATTGACATTAATAAAGATGGACGACATGTCTCCACTCCCTCCCGCCAAAATATCCCTGATACTAGCGCTGCCATCTTGCGCTGGTGACGTCATTTGGAGCCAGAGTCTGCACGTAGTGCAACCCTCGCCAGTGGAGCTGCAGTATCGAGTTCCCGCCCATACACCTGCCCACCCAATCACGAGCAGGGCTCAGCTGTCAATCATGACGTTTCATCCTGTTTTTATAGCATCAAATAACGAATTGAAACCAAACTGATCAGAAAAATGAACACTTGAACATACATCAGCGAGATAATAAAATTTATTTGACGTGTACTTTGGGTTTTTAGTTTGGCCCATGTCCCATCTGATAACATTGAGGGGGCGGGATTTATGAGCTACACTGCAGCCAGCCACCAGGGGGTGATCAAGATGTTTTGATTTCACTTTTGGGGAGCTCTCATGTTGGCTATCTTTATTTTAGAGTCAATGATGCTGACCAAGTGATTCACTGCTAAACCCCTCCCTAAACTGCACTTGTCTAATGATAGCTTAGCAACCGTAACTAGGTACAGTATGCCTGTCGAGCTTTGGATTCTTTATATTTTGTAGTGTGTGATGTGTGTACAGCTGTAGCAATGATGGTAATGTTTTTTCAAAGCAGGTTACACAAGAGCAAAAGGTTAAAGGATGAATTAAACTGTGCGTTAATCAGCTCCAATGAGAGCTGTAATCATTAGCATGTCCGGCGATGACATCACATGCACTTCTAAGTGACATGCTGTCTGATTACTGTATTCTGGCAACTATTTAAAGACATGCAATCAGAGTAAAATTGTGATGAAGGGACCTCTGTAAACCTGAGTGTCTATTTGGTCTCTTTTCAGACTGCATTGGAGAGCACTATTATGCAGCAACATAACTGATGAAACGCTGATCAGAATGGATTGGCGGCAAAAAATACTACGCAAGTTAAAGATAACCAGATTGCATTTGCCTGAAATTGAAGATGCAGCATTGTGGTAAAATGACTGGCATGCTTCTGTGTGTGGATGTACCTGTGTTGGCGAGGTGGGCTCCAGTCTGTAAAGGCCAAAAGGTCGGCTAAGAGGTCTCTTGTCAAAATAGGGCAGGTCACATGCCTGGAGGAGATAACATTAGCCATTAAGCTTGATTAAAACAAAATCAAGTTTAATTAGATAAATAATTTAAAATATTCAGAATGATTTGAATTCTTTCACTCGGTGACAACACTGCTTGACAGATTAAATACTCCCTGTGTTCATTATTTGTTAGCTGGAATGGTATAAAATTCTCAATGGTGTAATTTTAACTTTTTACTTTAGGGCTGCAACTAACAATTATTTTCATTGTTGATTAAGTATCTCGGGGTCTTGTTCATGAGTGACGAGAAAATGGGGCGTGAGATGGACAGGTGGTTTGCTGCAGCATCAGCAGTAATGCAGGCTTTGTACCGGACTGTTGTGGTGAAGAGGGTGCTGAGCCGGAAGGCAAAGCTCTTGATTTACCAGTTGGTCTATGTTCCAACCCTCACCTATGGCCATGAGCTTTGGGTTTTGACCGAAAGAATGAGTGAATGATCGTGGATACAAGCGGCCGAAATTACTTTTCTCTGTTGGATGGCTGGGCTCAGCCTTAGAGATAGGTTGAGCTCGGAGTAGAGCCGCTGCTCCTTCGCATTGAAAGGAGCCAACTGAGGTGGTTCTTGCATCTGATAAGGATGCCTCCTGGATGCCTCTGGGCATGTCCAACTGGGAGGAGACCCCGCGGTAGACCCAGAACTCGCTGGGCCAGGAACACCTTGGTATCCCCCAGGAGGAGCTGGAAATTGTTGCTGGGGAGAGGGACGTCTGGAATACCCTGCTTAGCCTGCTGCCACCGCGGCCCAATCCCAGATAAGTGGAAGATAATGGATGGATGGATTGATATGCCAATTATTTTCATGATTAATTGTTTGGTCTCTAAAATGTCCAAAAATTGTGAAAAATTCTCATCACAATTTCCCAGAGCCTAAAATGAAGTCTTCAAATTGTACCTTTTGTTCAACCAACAGCCCAAAACCCAATACCACCAATATACTATATGACAAAGAAAAGCAGCTGAAAAAAAGAAGCTGGACCCAGCAAGTGTGCTTGAACAATCTGACTCAACTCATCGATTATCAAAATAGTTGGCAACTAATTTTCTTTCGATTGGTTAAACAACTAATCGTTGCAGCTCGATTTCACTTTCAGTTGCTCTGACTTGACAGGACTGTTTGCATGTTGTCCAATAAAGAGTAAAGCCAGAGGGCTTAAACTGAAACACAACCTTCATCTGTACGTTTGTACAATAATTCAGAGTGTTGCTATTTCCCATCGCTCCGGTTTACAGTTAGAGGAAAAAGGAGAAGAGAGCGAGCTTTTGTTAATGCATTTACCTTGAGCGGCTTTGGGTTAAGGGGGTTAGAGTTTAAGCAGCAATTCGTCGTAAAGTTCATATGAAGAAGTTTATGTGTTTTCTATACCTGGGTTTGTTCAGAGTTCATCTGAAGGAAAACAGCAGTTCAAGTGTTCTCGCTATTAGTCTTTTTGTGTGAATGTGTGAGCAGTTGTATGTCAGCAAGGCCATCGGGTCCACCCCTAAACGAGCTGCTGATTTCCATTAGTCACACGACTTTAATGTAAAAGGCATAATCATATTTGACTAATGACTGAAATTCGCCAAGGATGGATGTGAATGTTTGGAAAAGGGCTGATCCATAAAAACAGAAAGGGAAAACACAGCTGAATAAATACAAATCTGACACAGTACAATACAAAATGAAGAAGTAACACGAGGAGGAGTGGCCTCTCTCTCTATCTTTAATCAGACAGTCATTTACAGTGCTGTCTGGAACATAAATCTGCTTTTATGTGTCTTTTGGAATCCATAATTTGTCTCTACCTGCTCTGAGAAGTCGTTCCCATCAATGTCGTCGCTGTTGGAGTGTCCTCCTGGACTCTGGACGTCTATCCCATGACTCTCCAGGATTGTGGCTTCTTGGAGGAAGAGGATGGATTATAAGATTTATGACGGACCACTAATAATGTCCCTTACTAGATACTACAGAGCAGTGATTCCCAACCACAGGTACATAAAGAGATTGTAAAGCAGCTCAACTAATTTAAAAATAAAGAAATTACATTTGAATTTAAAATATACACTTTATTAATATAGGTACACCTGTACTATCTATTGGAATTCAACAACAGTTCTGCCATAAATTCTGCCTTTATGAAGTTTATAATGTTCAGTTTTTGCTGACATTGTATATAATTATATGTTTTTTTAATCGAGGTCTTAGTTAAGTGGTGGTGTTGTACTGGACGACATTATATTAAAATGTGTTTGGTTTTTTTTCCCTAATTTTTTGTTAGAAACACCCCTGAATAGAATGACCTATGACCTCTAAAACATATAAATTAATTACTAACTCTAAAACATTGTCAAAAAAGAAAAAAACTGAGGCATCATAAAGGTAGACTTTGAGAGAACTGTTGTATTGGAGTTCCATAGATTTTACAGATGTAACTAACAAAGTGGCCACTGAGTGTATATTGATAATTGAGTGCATGAGTACTAGTGGTCCCTGGACAGGGTTGCACATTAGCACAGACTTCGGCCAAATAAAACTGAATCTCTTCAATGGCATCTCTTCAGTCGTTTTCTTTTGGCTAGCAAGTAATGAAGCTTCTATTTTACAACTCTCATTGATTTTAATACAAGAGGAATATTTGAATTTCACCGCAGTTATGGGAACACCGTGTCCGAGCACAGTGGCCGAGAGAGCTCAACACAGTGCAACTTAAGAAAACACATGCAAATAGACAAAACACAAGCAGATGAAGAAAACACGTTCATCAATTTGCCAACACATGCAACAATTAGGAAACAACGCCACAAATACCACAACTCAACACATTACAGGAAAGTGCTGCAGATACAGAAAACAACAACAGAAGTGTTTCCAGAGGACACTGTAGCGCTGAACACGGCTTGGACACGCTTGTTGCTGCAGTCTGAGATTCTTGTGTCTAACGTTTATGTTAATATTCATGTTATGGACTGACATCGTGCTACTGTTATACTCATGTGCGAAAAGTGACTGCTGTACGTACAAGGAAAAGAAAACTGCTGCACACATCCACCACACTTCAATAACTTCATGAGCTGTAGCAGTAACCACGTCCAAGCCATGTCCAGCACTATAGTGTCCTCTAGAAACACTTCTGTTGTCTTTTTCTGGATTTGCAGTACTTTTGTTTGCGGTGTGTTTCCTAAATGCTGCGAATGTTGTCAAATTGAATTGTTTTTTTGTTTTTTTTATTTGCTTGTGTTTTGTCCGTTTGCATGGTTTTCTAACACCTTAATATGTTAAGCTCTCTCAGCCACCATGCATTACAGATATCAGGTGAATGATTAACAATCATCAGCCTTTAATTATAGTGATGAATGAACGGTGTTCCATTCAATGCACAAGAAAAATGTTATAATTTCTGATTCAATATCAAACAGTCAAAGTATCACAAAGGGATGTAATTAAACGTGCAGTGCACTGCAACTTAAAGTGTCACTGGACATTCGTGGTGCACATTACCAATGTTGGCCCGTCTCTTGATCTCTTTGCGACGGTTGGCGAACCAGTTGTAAACCTTCAGTGAGGTAACCCGCTCCAGATCAGACAGCTTCTTCCCTGAAACGAATCACATGACAGTCTGATCACTCTGTGCATCATGTATCACTTACTCTCATCCTCCCCCGAACCTTCTCCACTGTCACAGTCATAATGACTTGCTTGAACTATTTTTGCTCCATCCTGTTCTCACCTTTATATTTAATTTTGAGCCCTGTTTTTTTTATTATCTATCTGCTCTCTCAAGCTGTGAATTCCACTCTGTGTTTTTAGGAACACGACTGTGTCATAACTGCTTAAATATCTGTTGAGAAATAACTTGATCCCATTGCATTAGGAGCAGACCACACAGCAGATGTGACACAGTTGTTGCTGTAAAATTTAGATAAAGTCGAAGAAACGTTAGATCCAAGATTCCCTGGCCACGAAAGAACCAGCAAATATTTACATTTTGGGAGTTTCGAAGAAAGGAATTTTTATTCTAAAATTGTTACATTTTAATTAATCAAGTAATCCTTTAAGCTTGTGTATATACTATATAACATATCAAATACATAAAGATGTCAAAGATGCACAGCTGACAGATTACAGGGGTTGTGTCAACAGGGACATTTTCCATGGTAATATTCAGAATATTTACATACTATGAAGGAAAATTTTCCACCTGTAAATTACACAGGACAAAGTGTTAGGTTACAATATTGTTACAATGTGGTAAAAACACGTCTGGTGTCTGTGCTTTACCTGGTTTCTGAATAACAGCATTGCAGGCGTTTGCTATCTCCTCCCGTTTAGCCTCATCTGGGTACTGGTTGTCGTTGAAGTAGCTATAAATAGCAGAAGAGTCACACTGATTAAATTGATTTTACCACACAAGGACGATGTCAACAAAGCGGAGTTACTGCTGTTTGTAATGTGTGCGGTACAACCAAGCCAATATTGAGACTCGGCTGTTTTCTTGGCCAGGCAGCAATGTTTCCTCAACTCCATGTGGAAATAAGGGACAAGTTATGAAACAAACTCCCATTTATGATCAATAAGTTCCTCCTCCCTACCCCCCCTCACCTCTCCATCACGGCCAGGCACTCTTTTCTCCAAGTGAAGCGACTTCCTCGACGCAGCCGGAAGGTTCCGGGGGCAGTGGTGATGGGGGGCGGGGTTTGCCTCCACTCCATCTCTTCCATTGGTAACGGAGCTGGCCGCATGTTTAGAGTGGCACCTGGTGGGTTGGGGGCAGAATCACTGGTTAGTTACAACTGAAGGATCAGCCGTGGCAACGTACAGTCTGCAGGTGTATTTGTGGATTGTTAGTGTAAACTGTGCCAATATAAAAGTAGCAATAATGTGTGCTGTGACCGTTTTCACAGATGAAGTTGGCGCAGTGCACAACAGCCAGATAAACCATCCCTTCATGAAAATGTATGTGAGAATGAGCATCACCTTTTGCAAATCACACAATACATTCTGATTATAAACTCGACAGAATAGTGCTGACGACGACTGTGCTGCAGCTGCAAACATGAGCACAGCAGAAAAGAAAACCACATAAAAGGTTTCATTTGCACTCAAACTCATTATATAAGTAGCCACATGATAGCTAAAAGCTCAGATATATTACAGGGACAGAAGCTCACGTGCAGTGTGGCCACCTAACCTGACACACACTGTGAACAAGGCTGAACTGGGTCCAGGTTGTCAGAAAGGTATGAATGGGCCAAGAGTTTTTCTCTGCAGCAGTGATGGAGACGTGTGTGCAGAGCTGAGCTGGGCCGGGCTCAGTCTGGCCATAAATAGCATAGAGCAGTTTCCACTGCTGTCGGTGTTGGCAGGGCTCCACCGAGGAACATGCCGCAGAGGACAAGGCGTGGGATGTCTGCTGTCTGGCTATAGGTTGACACAGCGTGTGTACACGTATCCGAAGCCAGTGTGAGCCCTGTTGTTTGTGCTGTTAACCATTTACAGTGACGTGTGGATTTAATGTTGTGTAAGACAATAGACTCCTCTTCTGACTAGGGGTGGGATCTGGCCAAAAAAACAAATCTAAACGTATTTAATCACAATCATGATCCACAATCTGATCTGCAATCTTTTTTCTCAGTTTCAAAATGCCCTCTAGACTATATCCAGACTTGAAATAGCCGATGAATTTCTCCTTAAAACTCGGGTTGCATTAATTACAACACATCACCCAAGGAAGAGCCACCTGAAGTGATTCAGCCATCGAGTCGGCTACAACATTCTGTTGGTTTGTTCTTGTAGTGCTGATCTACTAATCAATGAGGTTCTATGAAGTTTGGAAACAAAAGTAGTCTCCTGTACGGGACTGGAGTTGCACCTGCCCCAAGCGTCCACCCAGTCCACCTCCCCAACCAGTCGAGAATCCTGATTGGAGCGGCCGACCCCAGTCCACCCGTCCAATCAGTGGGAACCAATTGGGGACCACGGATTAAAAGCCTGCTAGCTTCTTAGTCTGGGCAGCTGCTACTTTCAGCTAGCCACTGTGACCCTCCTTGATTTGCTGTGTGATTTTGAGTGTAGGACCGAGGCACTTGTTAACTACCAGGACTGGGCCAGGTTAAGGTTTTAAAAACTCCTTTGGTTATATTTCTTTCTTTGATTTGAGCAGCATCCACCGGCCCTTTTCTGTTGTAGTTTTACCTCATTTTTGGATACTGAACTCCTTGCCAATAAATAACTTTAATTTAACAAAGAACAATTGGTTTTTATGCTTCCCTTTCCCCTTCCCTTTCGTCAGATCGCCCACCCCTACAACTGTCTTCACAGAAGTAAAACAAAATTTAAAAATACTTGGAGACAAAACTGAGGTTCACTTCGTCTATGCACATGTGAACTTTTTCATGACAATTGAATAGCAGGACTATGACATAATTAAATAAAGAAATTGTGACTTGATTGCTCTGAGATGTCACTGCAGCACTAACCTGGAAAAAAAATTAAGACAGACAGGCAGGCTATGCGTATTCAAGAGTTATGGCCCTCGAGGGCTCGCAATTAACACAAATAGTATTCAAATTACATCAAAAGCAACCAACGTAGCTTAATTCTTAACAACACTATTGAGTTCATTTGCATGCTGGTTTTCGTTGTCGTTCCTTCCACATGCAGACACAAGTTGTCTGTCGCCGAGGTTGATCAGGCCCGATCTGGACATTCAAATGTTTTCTCACCATTGCTCAGGAACCACAACTTCTTTGATAAAAGTATCCCACTAGGCACTGGTTCTTCCTGTCTGGCTCTTCATGTAGTGCTGATAAGTCAGTCAGCTGGACACCAGTCACTGGAATAATGGCTTCCCTCGTGTATGCAGTAGTAGCATTATACAATGGAGAATTTAACTGCACAACGGCTACTGGCATGGACAACAAGATCAGCAACGCTTGTAATTCCTTCTCCGTGTTGAATTAACAAGTAAACAGTAACCTCGGGATAGACGAGAACACGTGTAACTATGGTAACTGTACACAACAAAGATGGTGACAGCTTAAGCCACAAATTGCTTTGAAAACGTGAACATTAAAAATGCATGACAGAAAATAGACTACAATGTTGGTGTTGACTAAAACTAACCAAAACCAAATGACAAAAACTAATATACATACACAACAATTCAGCTCCTCCAAACTGTTACAATCTTATCGTCCTTCGTCTCCACAAGCCTTAAATGTATGAGATATTGCATGGGATTGCAGCATTTTATATATCACATCCCCCTGCACCACATACAGCACAAGACACTGTCTGCTTCTACTTATCTCATTATTGTACATATTAGCAGTCTAGCAGGAAAATGCTGGCAGCAGAGCGTTTTCCTGTAGCTGCTCCCCTGCTAGAATTAGTGAGGGTAATTCTTCTGCTATCTTTACATTCCAACTTTAAGACTCCTCAGCTTCTCTACATTTGGTCAACATTACTCTTAAAGTGTAAATAAATCTAGTTTCTATATGACCTTGATGACTACATTAACATTACTGGCATTTAGCATTTATCATGCCTCCCTTTGGTGTATCCCTCTCTGCCCTTCTAATTTTTGTTTCCATTTTTACCCACAGTCCTTCAATAAGCTACAGAAATAAACTTGACGGAAAAACACAGAGTGTTTCGGCTGAGAGTAGAGCAGCGCGAGAGTTGAAAGGCTCCAAGGTACCTGGTGTGGTTTTCTCCAGCGTGTACCAGCGGTAAAAGGCCCTCTTCTTCTGCTCACTCAGGTCGGAGCCGTGCTGCAGCAGCCAATGGGAGATCCTGCTCTGGCTGATGCCTGGAAAGCAGCCAGACATCGAATTACAACAGAGCGTTTTGCGCCAAGCACCGGAACAATTTGTAGACAACCCTTGGAAGAATTGGAGAGAGACAGAGTGGAATACTAGAGGGAGAGAGTGTGTTCTCTCTCTTCACTTCTGAATTCATTTCTCCTCAGATCACTTGTCTCTCACACGAGCTGCAGCCACAGAAATACTGCTGGACTCTGTCATTCATCTCTACTGGCTGCTTGATATTTTGTTGAACTGGATATTAGGGTTTTGACTTATGTCCGGTAGGTTTGCATAGGCAGTATTTTTATGCTATTCTTGTGATTTCACAGCAAATATTTTAATTTAAAAACCTGAGATTTTTCTTCTGAATTTCACTCTATGCATAGTAAAATAGTCACTGAACCAACACTGAAACAGTCATGTACGTCAATATTCTCTGCTAAAACATGGATGAGATTTCAAACAGACTATAAAACTCTACCTATTCATTCATGAAAGAAAACACATTGAATGCATTGTACAAGATACATCATGCAGGAATAAAATGTGCAATGATAATTCAATTTGTTCAGGTTTTACAGACACTTTGTGAGTAGCTGTTGTCAGGCAGTAACAAAGTGCCCAATATTTATCTAAATATCCCTACAGACACACTTGAAGACACATATAAATCCTCTAATTTGTGTCTGATTTTTCTGTAAACAAGTTTTCAAAATGACATCTACTCCTTCACCCTCACTGGGATAAACAAAAAAAAAATCCATATCCTTAAAATCCCAAACCATATGTTCACAAATTTAACTGATGTATAAAGAGCCCACTCTAATCTTGTTTGTATTGCTTAAAGAGACAGTTCACCCCAATATTAAAAATATCATCTTACCTGTGGTGCTATTTAGCCATGTAGATTGTTTTGGATTGAGTTGCAGAGTTTTGGAGATACCGGCTGTAGAGATGTCTGCCTTCTCTCCAATATAATGGAACTAGATGGCACTTCATCTCGACAGCTAATATCTCCAAAACTCAGCAACTCACACCAAAACAATCTAGATGGATAAATAGCACCACAGGTAAGAGGAAAAATATGCATTTTCAATTTTGGGATGAACTGTCCCTTTAAGATGTACAGTTTAACTGCAGAGATGCACATTTAACAACGAATAAATGTGTACGGTGGACAAAATGCAACAGAAAACACCTCAAATCAACACCATGGTTTCAGAGTGTGTCCACTCACCGGTAACTTGTGCCACCACGGCCTGAGAGATCCTCCTGTTCCCCAGGAACGCTTTGATCTCCTCTTTCACCATGCTGCTGTCCCTCCTGCAAACACAAGTAAGAACACAGTAATATTGATGCACTCTTGGCAGCAAAATCTCAAGAACCATGCTGGTATTTTACAAATAGAGCATTTCAGAGAAGCATCTATTTTTTTACGGATTCAACACACTGCGGTAAAACCTAAATGGCAGACAACAAAAAGACATGTAGTGGAGGTAAAATGCCTGGACGACTAGTTTATGTCCAGAATGTCAGCTTGTATTTACATGGATTTACACATGTTCAATTTTAGTACAAGCTGCTGTATCATCATCTACACAGCATCAAGGGGAAAAAAATCAAGGCTCCATTTTAATCTGAGCTGCATTTTGACAGCATTATCGATGCATTGTTCTTTTTCTTTTTTTTTTTATGGCTCCCACGTAATCAACGTTGCATTTCAGAGGAACACAAAGGCAAGGACTATGTGAATTTAAATGAATTCAGCCACAGACAACTAATCTATATTTCAAAATGTATTTGGCGGACATGTTTCCACTATCTCAGTCCTCAGCAAGGGGAAAAAAAAGGAAAACACGCACAGACTTGCACGAATGGAGGGTGGTGAGTGAACATGTGCAGTCACACAGTGTACCCAACCCTGCTTGCTGGCTTCGAGCCCAATCCCCTCCTTTATGCATACACAATAACATACACATACAGTACATCCACATCCACACACCAACAAGCTTGTGACTGTCTTAGCTTAATTCTTCATCCTGGTACAGATTGTGAACACTAATAGTGCATACATTTTTTTTTCTTAACTGGAAGGCATTTCCAGTGGGCGCCTGCCCCCACCCAACTCTAACAGCACTGGTGCTCAAACCATACAATCACAGCCTCCTTTGAACCAGTCAGCAGTATCCCAGACACAGTCAGAACTGAGAACGCATCTTAGTTCTCCGTTTGCATATTTCTGAAATGAAAATGCGTCAGGCTCTTGACATCTAGCATCAATATCCTCCATGCCAGCCTCTCTCAGCGCAGCTAAAATTAGAGCTCAAAAACGCTGCTTGTATCGACACCAGTGAATCAATGTAGCACAAGCTGCTGTACAAGACTGAGGAGGAGTGGGAAGTGGAGGAGGAAGCAGGGGGGTGATGAGTCGGATGCCAACTCCGAGGCCTGAACCCCTGCAGAGAGGGAAATGTGCACTTAAAAAGAGAAAAATCAGAAGGGCACCATGGGATTGTTGACAAGTCGAAACCTCGTGTCACACCCCCAAGCAGGATGCTGGAGAGTCCTACAGGCAGAGAGGACGAGGGCTTTTCAGCGCTTCTTAACTCCTCGGGCTGTCTGAAGAGGACATGTAATCTAACGCAGAGGCAGCGGGAATGAGCAACGGGACAGCTAGTGCAGTGCTGAGGGCAGAGCCTGAGCTCTAAATGTCTATTCTTACTCTGAGTGCTCATAGTGGGGCAGAGGAGCAGAGGCCTAATGTGTAAAGAAGAAGAGAGGAGGTGTCTCACATGCCAACTGGGATAGATAATGATAGACTGAAACTGTTACAGTAAAGGGTTTCACTCGCTATTGAGCATGTGATTATAAACCGAATGTCATTTGATGGTACGCTATGTGATTTCATATAATCTTTTTAGGGGTGCACGACTGGAAAGGCTTCTCTTCCTTCCTTCCTTCTAAGTACATGCCTTGTTGAAGCCTGAAGGCTTTTCACAGGTCTGCGGCCGATTACTTCCCTTTCCAAGCAATGCAATCTTTGTTGACTGTCGGTATAATCTCAACAAGAACGCCTTTATGCCCGTCTCTCTTATCATGATAGTCCATCACATTTTTACGTAGTCCATGCTATACAAGATAAATATCCTAATCACAACTGTCACGTGGCGCTGCTGTGTGCCTGAGAAAAATGGAAGCCAGCACTCTTGAAAAGAATATGTCTGCGCCACCACTCTTTTCTTCTTCATTTGTTCAACTGTGCATCTTTAGTTGGTGTTTATTTTGCTTATTGTCTGCACAATTTTAAAAAAAATGCTATAGCTAGTGCTATACACTAATGCTTAACACACTCACAAGTGAATTGCAGTAGAGAGTCAATTCTGCTTCTTGGTCAAGTAGGGCTAAAATGATTTGTTGATTCATCGATTTGACCAATCAACTGAAAGTTAGATCAGCAACTATTGCATTAGTTGCACTGGTTCCAGCTTTTTCCTTGCCTTATGTGCCTATGCCTAAACATCTTTGGGTTTGGCCTTGTTGGTTTGACCAAAGAAGACGCAAAAGATATCAACTCTTATAGACATTTACAGTATTTTCTCTCATTTTATGGAGAAAAACAATTAATAAATAATCAGCAGATTAATAGATAGCAAAATAAGCTGTTCCCCTATCTCTGGTACGGAAGCGTATGGTGGACTTTATTCAAATGATAATGTAAACTTGAAAATGAAAATGTAATTCCACAATAGCATTATAATTTTCCACATA
>JBBPCS010000238.1:176240-190602 GCA_037974645.1 Hollardia meadi
ATGCTATTGTGGAATTACATTTTCATTTTCAAGTTTACATTATCATTTGAATAAAGTCCACTATACGCTTCCATACTCAGGGGGGGTCTTGCTGTGGCTCCACCTAAAATGTAACAGCATATCAGGGCTACACGTCCTATATGGAGCGCACAATAATCTTAGCCTTGAACTGGTTTTTCATCTAGAAGACATTGCCTGTGCAAACCTTGTCTTGACTGGAAACAGCCACAAGGACAATCATAACTGAACAACACTGCCAGATAATGAAGGACATACCAGCCACGTTAAGAGCAAGCCAGGTTTTTATCTACAGATACACTTGAACTGCATTTTATTAACACCTCAAGGAAAAAGTAGAATTGCACATTAAGAAAACCTCTCTCACAGAAGTGACAAAAAACTCTCTCTTTTGCAGACTGAAATAGCAAAAACATTTTCAAACAAGCACATCCTGTTGAACATGGTAGCCACACACAAATTAATTTACATTGCCTTAGTACGTTAACGATTTCTCTTGCTTGATCGAAACGTCCAGCATAGCTACTAAATGGGCTTTGTGGTGAGAAATTATTTCTAAACTTCTGTTTTCAAGATCAAGAATGAACTTTGAACATAACACATGAAAAATCTTTCAAATGTTCGGGGAGGGGGGATTTGAACGTAAACATCAACGATTCAATGACAAACTCCATCTGCTGATGAAGATCATGTGATATGATCAAAAGGTCCAGAACTACTTTAACTTAGTGAAGTTGTTTTCTCGATTGCTGTTTCGAAGGTGAAGAACTCAGTTTTTTAAACATGCGTTCCAACAGCAGCTGCACACAACACAGCTTCAGTGGAGTCTCCAGTTGATGCTATTTAATTAACCCTGACATAAACTGTGCTTTCTTGCCTCATCATTTCACACATTACTGCTGACAAAGACTCCAACCAAGTGGCCACTGCGAATAAGCCATTCAAAATGAAAATGCACCAGTCAGAAAAGATGGTTAAGATCCTTCAAGGCTGCTTTTAGACACGCCTTTAGTGCTTCCTACACAAGAACATTTTGTGGAAGGATCATTTGTACTGTAGATATAGTATCTAGTCTTATATTACCATACCCTACTTACTGTTAACATACTGTCCAGTTCTACAAGCTCCAACTAAAGTTGGACAAATGGCTATGAGTGAAAAGTTTCCCAAAGAGAGCTTTTAGAGCTCACTATTACTGACCTCATCAGCTCCTCCACCTTATCGTCAATGTCCAGGTCCTCTTCTGTAGCTTCAAACCCAAACGCTCGTGCTGCGGCCGCACTGTTCACTGGGTATCTTGGCGGGGACAGCTTCCCATTGGGCGTGGCAGCTAGGCTGTCCCGACCATTCTGCGACAGAGCCACCAGTGAGACCGGTGAGGGCAAGATGGCTGATGGAGGCGGTGGCCCAGGAGGCGGGGAGGTGTCGTAGCTGTTGCTAGGAGATGGCGAGAGTCCCCCTCCACTGCCGAACTGCGTCTGCGTGGCGGTGGAGATTTTGGAGGTCGTGGAAGACGCAGCGGGTGCAGAGTGATCGCCGGCGCTGCCCTCAGCGATATTGTTGCCGTTGCATGACACGGAGGAGGTGGTGGTAGCCGAGGCAGCATTGTTGTTGTTGAATGATGTAGTAGTATTAGAGGCAGAGTTGTTGTTTGCCCCACCTACCCCGTAGGAGGACGAGGAGGAGGAGGAGGAAGAGGTGCGGCGGCCGAACTTGTCGCCATGCTCCCGGTCCAGCCGGTCCAGAGTGTCAAGCGCATGCAGGATCTCCTGCTTGGTCATGCCGGAGCGACGCAGCCGCTGCAGCAGATCTATCTGCTCAATAGTGAAGCGCGGCTCCTCGCTGAACTCAGACATCCTGCTGCTGGACAGAAGACAAGATAGACAGGTTGTGAGACAAAGGACAAAAAAAGAGGAGGGAAAAGGAAACAGGAAACGCAGGGGGAAAGTTAAGGAAAGACAAGCAAGTGGATGTTCAAGATCCAGGAGGGAAATGGAAAAAGAGATGTAGAACAGAAGGAGCAGGCAGAAATGACACAGGAGGAAATGAGAGGATTAAGTAGGAAAGAGTGAAAAGGAATGCAGTTGCAGATGGGGAGAAAAATGAGAATGATGGGAAAGGAGGAGTGAGGCAGAGGGAGGTAGTGGAGGAGCGTTAGAGGGGTTAAGTGAAAAGAGGGGGGTGGGAGAGGAGAAAAAAACTGCAAGAAGAAAATAAAGAGGCAGCAAGTAAGAATAGGAAGACAAGAGCAAGAGACAGAAGTGTGAAAGAAAAAGGAAGGGAGGGGCAGGGCATAAAAAAAAAATCAGCTATTTTTGGGAACCAGCGGGCAACACACGCAGAGTGCCAGAGTCACCTTGACAGCTGATGCTATCTTAACATTCTGACTGCCGTTCTTTAAGAGCTACAATATATCCCCGGCTCTGCACACCACCCACGCTGTATGTTTTTCATAAGCAATTTGCTGTGCTCAAAATCAATGCAACTGGAATCAGACTGCGGCAGATTTTCCATCTTCTGTGCCAGCCCGACCTATGCTGATATGATAAATGGTTTAAAAGGGGTCACTGGCATTGTTCTACATCAGTGTTAGTCTAAGCTGTGCAGAAGACAGAAAAGAAAAAAAAACCTAAATGACTTGACAGTGCATGCAGTGTGTTTTGAAGTTATTATAAAGGAAAAATAGTGTGACAGTGGTGAATATAAGCCTTTAGAGGTCTGCAACACCAAGCTTTGAAAGGAGAAGAACAACAGCCAAAATTCAGACACATACACGGGCCAGAGACTCACTTTGGTGCCACAAACTAGCTTAGTAGCGCTGGTGAACATTAACTAGTCTCTTCAGTTATCATTAAGAATTCATAAGGAAGGCTACTGAAGCTGTAAATCATTATAGAGCATGGATACACTGCAAAACCTTTCACATCCCAGAGAGATGAGAAGATTGCTGTTTTTAACAAGTGGATGCATCAACTACTACTTTTTGTAGTAGATTTTGTGCTCTTCCAGAGGCTCACGGTGTGCTGCAAACAAACCCGAGCATTTGAAATCATTACCCATCCTTGGTCAAGTATTTACAGGGTTAACTATTCACTTTGGCTCAAGCTGGTTTAACTGGTTGAAACCCACTGAGCAGAGAGGTTAGTCCCTGCAGAGGAGCAAAGACTCAACCTAAGATATCTCAGTGCCCTACAATGGTTTACTGTAGGTCACATAACTCAGACTGGGCAAGTGTGTAACCCAGAGGGAGAAAGAGGAAAAAAAAGTTTATGATTGATCCTACTTCTACCAATTACAAGGCAAGAGTAACTGAAGCCGGTTGACAGATGGTTAAGCAAACTTCAGTTTCACCACATCCCTAACGGATTAGTCTCTATGATCACTTGATAAACAGTCCAAACAAGTTCAACAACTATTCAAAGTTCACAGATAAAAAAACAAGAACACAGATTCACAGAGATAACGACATCAGATAAATCACCTTGGCTTTCTGTTATGCAGGCAAAAACCGTAAGCTTCCTCCTAAATACAGATTGCCTGCATCTGATACTCTCAGAGTAAACCAAACTCGTTCCGTTGGCAGTTAAGTTTTCGAAATTGTCCCAGTCCAAATGTTGACTATAATTCTTGTGTTATCTCTTTTTCCTCCATGTGTTTTTGTTTTGCTGACTACAGGGGCCTGCAGTGAGAGCACAAATCTGTCGCTCGTTTCAACGCTGCAGGCAAGCGGCTGGTGATGCCAGCTTTCACGCCCTTTGCCCAAAAGCTAACGTTAGCAAATGTTTCTGTGGCAGACGGACAATACCCAATGTAACGTTAGATAAGCCAGCTTCCATCAAACCTCTGTCCCAGAATCATTTCCGACGTTTCCAGTAAGTTACGGCTGCCGCTGAATTTATACTGACAACAGTCCATAGGCATCATAGAGGACGACTAGCAGCATAACATATGCTATTTTAGCAGCATTGAGGTTGTGGAATTATTAGCATGACATGCTAGCCATGCCAACGCTGATTCTAACGCTAGCTGACGTTAGCCGCTGTCTCTGGCTAGCGAGCGTTTGATATTAATAATATCGCTTTCGCTGTTAGTAGATAGCCAAGTACATGACTTACCTCGGTTCAAATCGTCCACGTAACCATTTAACTTTATAATTTGAGTAGAGGCCCGCTGTGTGCTTCACTGCAGCCGAACAACAAAGCAATATGATTACAGTGCCCTGTCCGACCCCTTTCCAAGGAGGATTTCTAATCACAGGCGAATTATTTGCCTCTCTGCTTTGTCTGTCTGACAACAGCCATATTGACAACTAACACCTCCGAGTAGCTCTGAGGGAACTGTAGTTTTACTCTCACAAAGGCCCCTACCACGCGGCGGCGTTCTTTACACTAAAAACTACAAATCCCTGACACGGGAGCGAGGGGGAGCTGATGGCTCACTGATCTACAGTTGTCAAAAAGGCGATGCAGTTTTTAATGTGACCACAGTGGCTGCTCCCTTCAATCCTGCTGCTGCTGCTGCTGCTGCTGCTGCTGGGGTATACTGTGTGTGAACTGTCTGCCTCAACTTGTACCACCTTACCAGCAACCACCTGGCAGGCATAAGTAACAGATTACATGTGTAACTGCACTATAATTACTCATCTGTTCAGAAAGTTCACAAAATGTAATTGTAGTTTGGAAATAAGATCATTCTTCACCTATTAAAAAAAACAAGGTAGTTTGTGATGCTGTAATCAACAGTGGCCCTGGGGACCAAAACACAATGACATTTCAGTAAACATATTCCACAAAACACATTTCTATAACATTTATCATAAAAACAAAACAAAAACAAACAAACGTTTCACCAAACACAACATTTCAGATTACAGAAAAGTTGAGACAACATTTCTTGTTTATGATTGGACAGAACAGACAGAAGTCCCTGGCAACTGTATTGTATACTACTTTCATCAGTGTCCTTGCACAAATTACAAACTGAGTTTAAAAGGATTAAAGAGGGGTTTGAAATCATAAGGGAATGTTTTAAATTATATAATTGCTTTCAACATATCATGACATTGTAATGTAGCTTGTGGAACCCTGAAAGCACGCTTGAAAGAATTAGGACTGAGCAGTTGCGTGGACCTGGACATGATGTTTGGATACAGAACTATGTGTTTGCATTTGAAGCAGAAACATGGCCTCTGTGTTAAAATGGAGTGTGAATGCTCCGTGAATTTAGCCCACGTGAATATATATATATATATATATATACATGTATATATTTCAGATTCATAAGAAGATTAAGTCTCAAACCTTGCAAACATATAGACTAATTTACATATTTTTCGTGCTTAAAGTTTTAGACATGCAAGGGCCGAGCTGTTTACTCAGCTGGTTTAGGCCGAAGAGGGTCAGCAATAAGGAGAAATGAAAAGAGGCTTAATTCTGGAGGGAAAATGGATCCAGGTGGCTAACTTAGCATGCGCATGAATTAAACATTTCGACTGAAAAACACAGCCCATTTAAGTCGACCATTAATTTTTTTTGCTGTGCTGTTCCTGCTTCATTTCATCACGCACCTGCTTTGCCTTGACAGAGTTGTTGTTGTTATACCCCTCATACAATTCTCAAAATATACACTCCAGAAAAGCAAGTTGGGTGACACTTATTTTGTTTAAAAGTGTTTTATTTGTTTAACTCAGCGGGTTTTAATCAAAGGAACGGCTTGAATATATTTGAAAGTAACAGTCAGACCTAATAGTGTCAAGTAAACTTCTATGAATGGGAATCGTTTTATCCATATAGTTTGATCCAGAGGTCATGCTGGGAAAATCAGAACAGGGCAAACTGAATAACAAGTGCTCTGCTCTCCTTTAATGACTGTCAAAGTGCTTTTACAGAAGCCCGTTAGTCTGCCACGGCGGAGGTGTTAAGTAGTCCGAAGCTTTTTGAAACATATGTAGAATAGAAAATGATGAATATTAATACTGTTAAAGCAGGTGTCTTTGAACTAACAGTAATGTATAATGTATATTGGAGTGCTCATATAAGGTTCTTATGGTGCCACAGTTACACTTCACTTTAAGACATTGAGATATATTATAGCTTTCACTTAGAATGGAGCACCGCGGATTTTGTAAATGAGGTGTGAATGCTGCTATGCAGAATCTGTGTAATTTACAGTGTGGTAGTCATACTGCCCCCATGTGACAACTACAGCAAACAAAAATACTTCTGAGAAATTAGTTGGTTTGTTGGATTTCATGTTCTTTGTATGTATGTTATTGTAAATGTGTTTCTTCACTGCAATCACATCCATGAAACAAACGGAATATTGTCCAAAAACTCCAGATAATAATTACACTTTCTTTCCATTTTTCCAAACGGACAATGAACAATTCCTAATATCTCCTGTTTCTGTGATTTCCAGTTATCTGAGTCCAGTTATCTTAAGAGTTCTAGTATAGTCTTGTTTTGTTTTTTGTCAGCCTTTTCTGCCGAAAAAGAAATAACACATTTATAAATGTCAAGGTTTCGCTCCTAGCACGTGTGCTAGAAAATAAAACTAGGTTGCAACCACCATGATTTAAAAACTTTGTGTCCAGTTTGAAAAGGCAAGATTATTGCAAATTGTAGAATGCTGTAAGTCAAAGGAGTTGGATTTATGAAAACTGGAGCGAGGCCACAAGGACAATACAAAAAAGAATGCCACTGTTGTTTTAGATAAGTTGAATCCAAGGTTCTGTTTATGCCAAAATGAACGTTGTATAATGGACTGGTTTTCAAAGTGGGGTCCAGGGACCCCAATGAGTCCATGAGGGGGTTCCAGGGGGTCTCCAGCAAAAAGGCCAATCATTTATTTTTATTTTTACACTTTCTGTAGTTAAACTTCTAAAAAGCCAAATTTTTATCAGATTAAGGACGCTGGGACAAAATCTTATCAAATGGGGGTGAGTGGTCTAATTTGTGTCAGTTTCGGTCCTTGGGAACTACTGCTGTAATGTATGTAATTGCTTTTGTCTTGGTGCAATGTATTACTGCACACCTCTTTTCACACTAATGTCAAAGAGACATAAAAACTCATAATACACGTCTACATAATGGTAATACAAAGTACACTTTTTGTCTTTTCAAACAAAGGGGTATCTCATAAAATAAACTATTAGAATGCATTAAATTCAGGTGTGCCAGATTTAGGATCTCTTTATTATAAAGGCCGGCTCACTGACATGCCATCGTTAATTAATGCTATTAGTCACACCTGTGCATTTCTTCATTGCAGTCAAAATGCTGCAATGAGGAAAGTCCATCGACAGATCCTGAACATGTGCACCTGTAGCAGCTGTCATAGAGTGTGCTTGTTGGAGAGGTACTTATGAGATTACGCTGATGTACGGTCAGAAGGAGACCACCGTTTGAATCTCTGAGAGAACTTGAGTTTTGCCAGTTTACAGCTAAACCATATGGTTATGGAAGAAAGACAAAACTGAAATATTAAAATTTCAAAAAATGTACTGTATATATGTGGATTTTATCTCATTGATCCTTTCATCACTTAAACTCGGAATTCTGACTTTAATCTCAGAATTCTGACTCTTTTCTCAGAATTCTGACTTGAAACTCGGAATTCTGTCTTTAATCTCAGAATTCTGATTTTAATCTCAGAATTCTGATTTTTTTTCTTGGAGTTCTGAGATTAACGTCAGAATTCTGAGAAAAAAAGTCAGAATTCAAATAAATTTTTCACATGTGGCTCCTCTGTAAAAAAAAAAAAAGACTACAGAAGGATAGACTCCTTATATAATTACGAAAAGAAATTACAACAATATTACAAATATACTTTGCCAGCACACAGACTACTAGGAGATAAGAGGCTGGGGCACTTTGTTTCCTCTCAGTTCCCTAGCTACATTTTCCAGAAACCTCGTAATGGCTTTGGAGTGCAAACCAGAACTCAGTGCGCAGCTGCCTGCTCAACATGTTTGATGCTTGGATAGTGGATTCACTAGCATCCGGCAAAAAACTAAAGTAGTGGACCGGGAATACCCTTCTTATCGCCCGTCAGTTCTCATCGTGTGTTTTTGCCGTCCTATCCGGTGGTTGCCCATGTGAGTATCCAGCTTGTGAAATAAACCAGAGGATACAAACCGCTGTTGTTTAGCCAGCTGTTTTGGTCAGCCAGGTTAGCTGGAAGTGGCTAGCAGCGTCAGTCAGCTAACACGAACTTAGCTAGCACGGTGAGAGCAAACATCAACGTTGGATTGTTTTGGTGGTAAAATGAAGCGAAATGGTGAAAGTTTGGAGTACTCAGTGATGATATGACATACGAGGTGTTTCAGTTTCTCAGAATAAAGCTTTGGTATTAAGTTAAAGGTTAACGGTAGCTTGGTTGATGGGGTTTGCTGTGATTTGACATAACGTTAAGGCCGAGGCTATAAGGATAACGTCATCCTAATTGGCACAAGAACATGTTCCAGCCTAAAAGAAACTTTAAAAACTCAAAGCCAAACCTTTCAGTTAAAACACACATACTAGCGAACATTATATTCAGTTTCAGGCAGCCACGTTAACCAGCGCAAATGAACAGTGTAAACATTTAAAGTTGTGTACTTGCGCATCATTAGTTTGCTAAAAACATGTCTGAAACAGCATCTTATGGAAAACAATATGAGGTCATTCTACTTTTCCAGTCAGTTATGTCGAAACTCTGCTCTACTCCTGTGTTTAGCTGTGTTGTTCCAGAGAAGTTCCTCAACTCATTTATTTGAACACCTGTATGTGGGAGCAGGACTTGATGTTTGCTGGGAGTTTCAGTGTCATCAACTCCATCAGACCTATTTAATTATCTGTCCATTTGGGATTACTTAGCCTCTTAATCTATGGCAGTCTAATTAAACTCATACTATGCAATCCTGCTTTCTTATTGTCTTTGCTATCTTGACTTCTTGCTATTTTTTCCCCCTAATACCTATAGACTCTAAAATGTATTAATTTTCACTCATTCAGCTTTTCTTGTTCTTATTCCATTATTTCTCTCTCTTGTCCCTGAAACCAGTCTCTTAAATAACATGTGCTGCTTCCCTTCAGTCACTCCCGAAACAGCCCCAGTATATTTACATGTACATTTTCCCAGGTTCTAGAGATGTTACATTACATTTAGGGATGCACGGTATATATCAGACTGATAAATTATCAGCCCAATAATGCGGAATTTATCTTATCGGCTATTGCCTTAATTATAGCTGATAAATAGACCTGATAATATGAAGCCAAATTGCTTTCATTCCCCTTTAAAGTTTCATTCCTTTAAATTAGGAGATCAAAAGATCAAACAAGCGCAGTATGCTGCAGCTCAAGTGTGCATAAACTGCAGGTTGTCTTCTTTTTAAAATACAAAAATGTCAATTGAAAAAAATCCATACTGTGCATCCCTAATTGCATTAGGCCATCTGACCTGTTTGATTATGAAATGAAATCCCTATCCCATTCAAGCCTCGTTGGAATGAACATTCGAGTTAGCTTCAGATTTTTTTAAAGAATGACTTAATTATGGAAAAATTAAAAAGATCCTTCATACCGTGTGCGTACACCTGTGCTGAGCCCTGTCAGTAGTTTGTTGGAGAAGTGTTTGTCTCACGAACATTACCAACTAATCCTCTTCTTAGAGCTTCTCAGCATTATATGAATGTGACCGGCAGTTACTCTTGAGCCAAATAACAGTTTAGAAACAGAGGTGGGAAATGAAAGGCAAAGAGCACCGGGTCAGTGGGTTGGAATGAGAGAAGGTATTTGGCTTCAACACAGCATTAGTGCAGAGTCTGCTACACTGTTGGCAACTGTCCTCTGATCAGCTTGCTCATTACTTAATTAAACAGGATATCAGTAAGAAATTAGGCAACAAAAGACTTTTGTTAGTTTTATATTTTCCAGACAGCAAAATTAGTATGAAAGTAAAGAGAAATGTCATCATGGGTAATCTCTGCTCCTGTGTCTCACCCAGTTTTCTTGATAAAGATGCTGGAGTGACGTCAAGCACACATCCAGATTAATTCCATCTGTGCACGTGACCTTATGTGCTTGTCAGTGTCGAGTTTTATTCTGGCCCTATCAAAACCGTTTTATTGTGAAACGCATTGTTGGTGTTGCTGCCTTGTTTTTAATTCAGGCCTTGGATACAAACAGATGTGATGACTATCACTTTGTGTTGATCAGCACAGTGGGAGAAATATTTCATCTGCTGGGTTTCTCAGTGAGTTGCCAATGCTTTTTTCTCTTGTCAGAGTTTCCTGCAGGCTGCCAGGTGACATCAGCGCATTCCTGTCAGAAACAAAGACGCACAAACACAGAGCTCATCTGAAGAACTTACAGTAAGTATTTGGAACATGTTCAGCATCTTTCAAACTTGTTCCCCAATCTAAAATTCAACACACACACACACACACACACACACACACACACACACACACACATGGATGATACGTCATTCATGTTTTTCCAATATATTAGCAAAATACAGCATGCATTTGTGAGTTTACACACAAGCTAATTACAGCCATAGTTTAATTCAGGGCTTTAAGTTCTCAGGCACTATGCCCGATTAGTTTTAAATTAGTTTATTTAATTCAATACACTGTACACATTTCCTCCTTGACAACTTTTCAGACAATCCTTGATCCTTGCTTTGATTTCCCTGAATTCTCATGCTGATTTCCAGAACCTTATTGTGATAAATGTGTATTTTTTTCATCAACCTCTGCGTTTATACCGTCATCCCTGAGGCTCAGCCCGCCTCCTCTTGTAGTTGCATGCATAATTCAGAGCCACTAGGGGGCAGTCCTGTGCTTGCTATTCCCCAACATCAGTCTAGTAGTCCTACTGCACAGAGGCTTTCCTGTCCTGTTGTGTTCCATGTTTGATGTCTGTAAAAAGTGTGTGGATTTATAATCGCCCTGATCAACACAAGGCAATTATCTGTGATGCCCATATAAGATATCTAGATGTTGTTGTGCAAGACTCTATTTAAAACAACATACTAACAGTTATGTCACTGATAGCTGTGAGTCATTTACATACTTTGGTGCTGCATACATTTAATTATGATACAGTATACTTTATTGTTCCTTTGGGGAAATTTGTCTTGGACAACAACATATAAATAAAGCAGCACATACTGTAGCAAAACACAACCACAAATTATGCATATCACCGAGGCTAATACACAACTAAAAATAAGACCATCAGGAAACCATTGCACAACCCATGCAGCCTCAAGCAACATTATTTAAAATTTTGATTGAGAGAGGCAGAAAAGAGTTTTTAAATTGGTTGGGATATTATCGTCTGCTTCGGCGTCAGCGTGGGAGATATGAGATGGGTCAGACAATATTTTATATAAATACAGTACATAGTACAGTAAAGAAAGGCACCCATGAACAACAGCAACTATTATTCCTAAAATTGTTAAGTATGTAGGGCCACTAGGAATTTTATACAGCACAATGTCTATTCCATGAAACATTTCTCTTTAAAGAGACAGTTCACCCCAAAATTAAAAATACACATTTGTCTTCTGGCTCGTAGTGCTATTTGTTGCGAGCAGTTTGATGTAGGACCTATTTTCTTTCTACCAAACTACACTGTATCGCTGTGCATAAGGAAACACTCATCTACTCATGGACGAGAGGCTCGTGCTTGTGATAGGGCAGGATGTACATTGAACATTAATGGCGTCCTCCTTGGCTGAGCTGTAATGTTAGCTAGCTTATTTAGCTAGCCTCTCATCCAGGAGTAGATGCTGGCTTGCTTGTGCGTGGTGATGTAGAAAGAAAATAGTTCCTACATTAAACAGCTCTCAACAAGGTCTGTAAATTATCTTAAGTAACCAGGTCAGGATTTCTGGAATAAGACATTGCTGTTGAGTTTTTCTTTGGTGCTTTGAGTACCACAAGACAAGTGCAGTCTAGTTCCATTATATTTGAGGAAAGGCAGACATCTCTCCAGCCAATATTTCCAAAACTGAACAACTCGCATCAAAACAATCTAGATGGATAAGTAGCACTACATGCCAGAGGGAAAATATGCATTTTTGATTTTGGTGAACTTAAAGAAACTTGCATAGGGACTAGAACAGACCTGTTGTTGCCTCAAACAATACACAGAAGTCCATTATGTGTCAGATGAAATTTTGTGGCCAATCCTCCCATTAAACAACCTTTTCCAGTCTTTTAGCCCTCATGGAAGTGATACGACTTGCATATCAATAGCTTGTTTAACAAACTGTACACATACTTGGTGAAATAATTTTGCTCAGTTTTTTCTGTAATAAGAATCTTTTGTGATTTGCTGTTTGTTTTTTTTCAAAGACCATATAAAGAACTGGAGCCTGTTCTTAGAGCTGTTATCTGTTCAGTTTCTGCAATTTAAAGAGAAACTGCAATCAAGAACCGAGCCAAGTCTGGCCTACTGATTTGTACAGATACATCTACAAATTCCTCTGAGTGTGCCATAGTGAACATATTCATGTATGTTTAGCTCAATCCTCTCATCTCTTTTCCCTTTCCTCCCTCCCAGTCTCTGTCAGTTAATTATATCTATACGCCCACCATCCGTCCCCGCTTTTCTGAATGTCTCTGAATCCCTCCGTCCTTGCCTCCCAGCCCTCAAGAACAACTGGCCCGGACAGCTGCCTTTAGCAGCTGCTTGCCATCTCATTTTTGGCCTATCTCCATCTGGGCAAGTTTTTCCACAGCTTTGTCTTTTCGTAAGTCAGCCTTTCTGTATCTAAATCAGTCTTTCTTCTATCTTTGTGTCACCATTCAGAAAAAAGTATGCTGAAACCAAAAGCCAGAGTTCTCTGGTATTTTTTGACATTGGAAGCCTTTAAGATGCCCCTATTTGCTCTTGTAGCCTAAGTTTGTGTGCTACCACCAGGATAAGGCATTCAAAAACCAGTCATTTGTATTTCTGGATTTTGCCAGCAACAGTTAACAAAATTGCTGTTTTTCGCATCAGCATCTGTTGTGTTTTCAGAGTTTCTTTGTTTTCTTTTGCTCTATTTCCAAGCATTACCTAATATAATAATAATAATATTCATCGCCATCGCCTCAGAATGAATCCCGTGTGTCATTTGTGCTGGAAGAGCCTTGTCTGAATCATCTTTTGACCATCTGCTGATAATATGCTATAATCTTTCCCTGTACTCATTGGCATTTAGTTGGGGGAAATATTCCCTTAGCAATGGCAGCAAAGGAAAGTGAGGTAATGCACCAACAGTCTGAAAGGACAATAAATGGCAGACCTGCCTGAACAGCTTAAGCTGTGCACAAATGTTAGGACATCGCTTAGGACATCAGAAATCAATAAAATTGGCCTCATAGAGGAATAAATTAATGTTATAAGGACATGTGAAAAGATACTGCAAAACATATTTGGTTCAATTTCAATCTAAAACAATAATAATACAAATAAATGGCTGGATTAAACCTACCCCAAACTCACTATAAAGTGCCTTAAACTGGCATTGTAGTTGAGGGATCGAGCCATCAAATGACCTGCTGACCCCAGTGACCGTTTGTCCTGTTGACAATGTGCAGTTGTTGGTATTGTAATTTATCTAGCCTTACTATGAGCGGTGTCCTGTGATTCCTTTCCTCGGGGTGGCATGGGGCTAATCGGGCCAGAAGTTGGTTGCCACCGGAGGCATGACTGCACACTTGCTGTCTATTTCAAACTGCTGCACTGCGTTCTTTGATGTAGAGCTGAAGGATGAAGACACTGGTGGATCTTGCAGACCCCTGTGGCACCAGCACGCCTAATCTCTGTCTGTCTTCATAGAGACTTCAAACTGCTACACATGGATTTGTGTCTTATAGTGCTGACAAGCCGGCTTGCCAGATTCACTGAAGGAAGGATGTCCCAGCTCTGAGGAGACAAAGCCTTTCACTATCAGGCCTGGGAGGGACATGGACATGGATTTGGATTAGTCTGAGATAAAAATTTTGCTTTCAGTCAGGATGAAATTGAACCGAGGACTCTAATTTCAAAGTTTTATTCTTTCCATGGGACAACAGTCTAACCAGTCTGTGACAATAGGCTGTCTGCTTGTTTGGTGGTTAGGTCCATATAATCCTGCAATAACACATTTGTAGGCCACAACTTTGACAAAACCTTTAAGTTGATATGGCGAACCTGTTGGCAAAAGGTTAGCAAAGAGTTGTGTATATACAGTGGTGTGAAAAAGTGTTTGCCCCCTTCCTGATTTCTTATTTTTTTGCATGTTTATCACACTTAAATGTTTCAGATCATCAAACAAATTTAAATATTAGTCAAAGACAACACAAGTAAACACAAAATGCAGT
>JBBPCS010000238.1:190702-206434 GCA_037974645.1 Hollardia meadi
TCTCTCTCTCTCTCTCTCTCTCTCTCTCTCTCTCTCTCTCTCTCTCTCTCTCTCTCTCTCTCTCTCTCCTTCTTCCTCTCTTCTTCTTCCTCTCTTCTTCTTCCTCTCTTGAGAGGCGTCCACAAGTCTGAAACCTTAATTCAATAAGAGATAAATTGAAAAAATGTGCAAATGCAAGGCATATTTTGGGCTTGCCGGCCAAAAGAACATTTCGAGAGTGCATGTTCTCTCCTTTTCAACTTCACTGCCTGTTTCCCTCCGTCATTTTCTCTCTTTGTGTGCTGCAAATCGTCCTGGCGTTCCGTCTGCTCTCTTGCCATAGAACAGTAAAGAGACTCTTGATTAGACTGACACAAACCAGAGAGGGTTTGTAAGGATGGGAAGGTGCTCTCAGGGAGGGGCCAGGGAAGAAAGGGAGAGTTCAATCTTGGCCCTGGCCCAAGCCACTGACCCTGCAGGGCCTGTTGTTTGGGTCACAATGTGGAGGTGGATGGATCGGTACAGATGGAGTGATAGATGGAGGAGGACTGCAGCAGAGGGTCAGCCTAATCCATTTCTTTTGTTGCACTTGACGAAGACCTTTTGTGTAGCTTGAGTCCATCCATAAATTGAACTAAAAGGCTGACTGTAGAGCTGCTGCCAAGCAGAGTGTTTTAACATACTTTCCTTCCTCTCTCTCTTTTAACCCTCTATGCCTCCTTCTTTCTTTTCCCTCCTCTTCCCTGCATCCTCTAAACCACTCTGCCTTTTTACGTCCTTATCTTTGTCTTATCTTGCATTGTCCTTCCTCTCCTCAGAGAAATACTTGAGATCTGAAGCCAGGATGTCACTGGTCATTCAGTGATTTAACTGTGTTTAATTCTGGTAACACTGAGTTTCATGTCTGGTTTTGTTCCATGCTTTGCTTTTTGGCCCATTAGTAAAAAAAACAGATATTTTTCTTTCTCAGCCAGCAAGTTTGCCTTCCTCCATGTAAATTAAAATTGACAAAAACCATGTTCGCTGCACTGCTTGCCAGTTTGATAAGTGATAAGTTAAATGGACACACCTGCATACAAACATGCATGTGGTACATGTCAGTAATACTGAACTACAACAATTTGGTTTGCATTTCCTTGGCAGGGTCTTTTGGAGAGGAAGTAAATTGAATAGGAGCAGTACTTCAAAACTATTTTTGGTACAGTGTTTCACAAATGCTCTTTTTTTTGGAATCCTGGTGAATGCAGCCGCTCTATGAACAGAGCAGCGCTCTGACTGGCTGACCCTGGGCACTCTCAGGCTGGGAGCTGTGGGTGCTGGGGGTTCTGGCAAAGCTGGCTGCCTGGCCTCAATGTTCAGGTATATTTACAACAAGTTGGTGCACTTGTTGGCAACTCCTACATCCCCACTATAAGGTCTCTGTGGTCCACACTTCATGAAAGAGCTACTTTCTTTTATTGCAGTTTCCACTTCTTCTCAAAAAAAATAACAAGGAATTAATAGATTATCAAAATAGTCACTGATTATTTCCTGCCAATCAGCTAATCATTTAAATGTCTAGATTTTGATGTCTTGTCTATCATTGTCAAACTTCCTGGCCATAGTTGGCACCAATTATTTCATGTGCCTCATTCATATGAAATACAAAGGTTTTCATTGCATTGAAAAGCAATAAAATCACTCGGTGAGCCTGTACATAAAAATAAACAAAGCAAATTCTGCCAGTATTAGGAGTTAGTAATAGTAGTAGTGTCAATTACAAGTTAAATAAAAAGCCTTTGTGTGTTTCTTAGCTTAAGAACAGTTAGTTGTTCCCGTTGTCTTAAGAAAACCCAGGCCTATTAGGACATGTGTGGCTGTGGCTTTGAGCCAGACAGCTCCCTCTCTGAAAGCATGAGAGCCCATACATGTGCAGATGAATGCACACGATTAGCAAGTCTTATGCCACCATGTAGGACTCTACTCTTGATCGTCCCTCCCCCTCTTGTTTGCTTCATCTCTTCCCCACGTCATCAGCTGTCAAGGCCAACTGGACAGCATTGCACTGCGTAGTGTTTAGCTACAGATCTGTGTGTGCGTGTGAATGAACACATGATTATGTAGCTGTCCTTGTGTTCCTCTCCATGCAGTTTTTGTTTGTGAACACATACTTGACATTCTTTCAGTTGTGAGTTTTTGGGCGTTTAAGATGAAGGGTCAAGGTTTGATGATGTCAACGTCCCCATTGACACATCTTTGCTGTCTTTGTGGTACTTGCACAGTATGTGTTCCTAAACAACTTGTCTAAGGTATGCTAGAACTTTTAACTTTCCATGTTTCCCAGTTAACATTCCCAAGAACAAAAACAAAAGAGATCACGCTGTATGCATACAAAAAATGTTAAATAAAATGTACTATTAAAATAGTAAATGAGCTCAATCCGACTTTCTGAGCTGCAAATTCGAATCTTGTTACATATCAGCTGACATGTACACAGATAAATAACTGCAATAAACTAACATTACATTCACAGTGTTTCCTGTAGAACAAGAGGTTTGCCGTGTGTGTCTTTATATCTTTGTAAGATATCATAAATTAGCTAAAATATTTGTCTCACAGTTGTCCCCAGTCCTTGGTGACATTTTAATTTTTCTGGGTTTTGGATTGTTGGCTCTATAAAACAAAAGGTATTAGAATAAGCTAAATGTTATTAACAATGTTTTTTTCCCATGGATTTATGTTGTATTGGAGTGCATGTTCCCACTTTGTTCCTGCTATAAGTAATTTTTTTAATTTCCATTATATGATATCTTGTGGGACAGTGTTGTCCATCAACACCACCGTCCAAAATCAAATAGTTTTACATGCCTGCTCTTCTTGACATTAGTTCTCATCACGTTGATGTATGTTCAAGTGTTCATTTTTTTGATCAGTTTGGTTTTAATTAGTTATTTGGTGCTATAAAAACGGGATGAAACATCCTGATTGGCAGCTGAGCCCTGCTCACTATTGAGTCAGGCGGGTGTATGGACGGGTGCCTCTTTGCATTCTCATTATAGCTGCCATCATCATAACATGTTTTTGAATTGAGGTGGAAAATGGACTGAAATGTCCAGAGAAATGTTATATATTATTTTATATGTGTTTCATATGTAATTGCAGGCAAATTATTTCTTACTAGAAGTCTAGAAGAAGTAGTATTGTGTTACTGATGCTGAAGTATAATCCTACTGATGGATTGTATGTAGAAATACTGTTTGCTCTCTTACAAATCAGAGTGCAGTTGGGTCTGGTCTGTGTCAGTTGTCAACAATACTCTGGCAGGTCAGACCTGAGCTATGCTATCCTTTCTGTTACCATAAGCACAGCAGGTTTATAGAACTCTACAATCAGACCTGCTGCTTCATTTGGTAGATTTAATGGTAATTTGTGGAGTTTTTATCCCTGAGGTCAGGCCCATTCTCATTTTTTGAATATCTGTGGTTCAGGTTAATGTTTTGATTACCCTGGCATGTCGTGGATCAGTGGATTTTTCAGTGACATCGCTTTTAGTCTGATTTACAACTCTCAGCCCTCCTTCCATCTTCGCTGTCACTTTATGGAGATGCTATCCAGTGGGAGAGATTCTGAAACATGATAAATGGGTAGGTGCTGATTTAGAGATTTACAGTTCTCACGTATACTGTATAAAAACATTGGCTTAGCTCCTATATGGACATCTGTGTCTTGTTTTGGTGTGTTGTCTTCCCAGAATCATTATTCATAATGGACGTACTGTTATTAGTTGAAGTTTACTTAATATCCTAATGACAGGGAGTTATTTCTCCTGATTGTCATGAAATCTTAAAATAATGGATTATTATTGCAAACCTGCTGTCATACTCACTTCTCATACACTTCCATCACACCCTTCCTCCTTCCATCCTCTCTTGTTAGAGAAACAGTACTAGCTTTGTTTTTGTAATAATCACTTGGGTCTAAATCACATTTCCAAAGCTTGGAGGTCACAACAACTTCCTCTTTGGGGTTTGATTTAAGTGGCACTTAGGCCGCTACTGTAGCTAATCATAAGGATTTATAGAGTGCATCACCAAGGGGCCGGAGGACCAAGGAATGTTTGCTGGCACCCTGCTGCAGGTGTTAGAAAACCTCTTTTCTTTCGTCCTGTCTCTCTTTGCCCCTGTCTATTATAGCTGCTGATGGAAGGCAGCTGGAAGACCTTGCTTGTTCTCCATTTGTTGGGTTAAAAGGGGGTTCTGTTGGTGGAACATAAGGCTGGCAGCGCCCTCCTCCTCCCTCTGTTGCTGGTCCGGAAAGTCCTCCACGTAAAGCGTTCATAATTACATTGATCTTGAGGGGGCCTTTTATGACCTGCTGACACATTCAATCACATTTCAGTATGGCTCTTGTTAAGGGCTCCTGTGTTTTGCATATTCCAAGTTCATGTCCAACCATTACCACTTCTTGTGTTTCTGGTAATTGGGAGTTTTCACATGGCCCTGAAGGAGAAGGGTATGGATGAAGGACGTAGGGAAGAGATGAAGCAAACAAGAGGGGGAGGGAGCAGCGTGGATGGACCGAGAGGGGGTTGTTGCTCTATTGAGAGACAGACTGTCAGAAACTACAGAGGCATGTACTACAAGATCCAGATGTTGTAACCTTCCAACATACACCCAGCCCCATCATACTCATGTCTACTGTACATAACCTTAATGATGGATTACATTGTATCGAAGGTATAACAGCAGTCTTGGACTTGTTTTCACACCATTGTCCATGGTGCCTCTCTGTTTTTGTTATCCAGGCTAAATACACAAAGTCATTAATAGGCTATGCCTTATTCAAGGAAACATATCTGTTCCCGCATACCCCTCCCTCCTCCAATCTCTTGAATTTCCACCCTATCACATCTTTGGTCTGGTTTGAGTGAACGCAACAGCAGGCCAGAGCTAATGATCTTGCTGTGATCTAAGAACAGTGCCATCTATAGGCATTCACTCTGGCCTGTCCCAAATGTCAAACAACTAACCTGGAAATAGAAGAAAACTTTCACATTAGAATCTTACAGGGGCTTTACTTGGAGAATTTAAATCTGATTATTTGCTGGTTTGGGCATTAGGAAGTGCCTTAAGGTAGTCAAGATTATTTGCGACACAAGATTATCAATCCAAGAAGAAGTACTCCCAAGATTGATGATGAGGTTAAATAAAAGTGAGGGGTGAGGCAGGAGGGTTGTTCATAGTCGCAAGTCTCGCCCAGTTTCCCCACTCCTCATTGTCCTCCTAATCACTCCCTCCTTTTCCCTGTTCTCCTCTTCACTGAGTAACCTTTTGCATGAGAGGTCAGCATTGTGTTCCAGCAGGATGACCTTTGGTAATGAGAAGGCAGGTTAGTGGGCGACCTGGAAGCGCTTTGTCCCCCTCTCCTGGGAACACAAACAGTGATGGTACTAAGGCATACAGGAACAGCTGCAATGCTGCCGTCTTGTGTGTTTCTGCCTGCTCTGATGCCCATTTGTCATTGCACTGGAAAACCAGTAATATAAACAAAAGACAAATCTCCTTGACTGAGCCTCATCAGGTGTCAGGCCACTACCTTCCTAACTTTATAGATTTTACCTGATCTTTGAGAAAATACTGTTGTATGAAAATTGATTTTGGCTGAGGAGATTTAGAGGTAACTTTGCAAATAGTTTTCATGTTAATTATTAATTTATTGCTAAGTTCAGGTGACACATTTTCATGTGACTAAGGCCTAAAGCCAGTGTCCTTGTCTGATCTTTGAGACCAAACCACTGCCCAATTTCCAAAGAACCAGCTCTTTTGATCTCTGAAACACTGCGTCTACCTCCTTGCCCCTCTCTGTATCTGGGTAAGATATTTTAGTAGCACTGGAGTGAGTGATCCATCCACAAAAGAATGAGGTGACAGGTGTGTATGTGGGTGGATGTGCACTTGCCTACACATGTGGGTATTCATCTGTGTTGTTCACCCCTAACACTTGGAACAAAGTATTCCAAAAGTCTGTATAGGTAGTTTCAGTCAGGTGGCTTTTACAGTTTGTAATGGGATTAAAACTGCGGACTGGAAGTTCATTTATCCCTTTTAACCCCAACTACTTCATCCTGTGATCATTTAATTTGTTAAATCCACATTACCGTTGCCTGTTTTGGTTTTGCTGTTGCCTTTCGCAACTCTCTCCATACAGTGCTGCTTTCATCACTGCAGATCTCCCATGTTGATATCCCTATGTCATCTGATACTGGCTTCATTTTTTTTTTTTTTCTGGTGCCTTTTAGAAACCGACTGGTTCCGTATGAGCTCCTGTGTGACTCTCAGAAGCAATTTACATATCTGGCATTAAATCGAACAGCTGAAAAAAGACACAAGTGGAGAGAGGAGTGGGTCGACGCTTCCTGGCTGGCATCCATGAAGTACAAAGATTGATAACCTGCTTGCACAGCTCGTTCCAATTTTTCCCTTGACTTTGGAGTATTTGAGAAAAAGGGCATCCTTCAATGCTCTTTAGAGTGCACATGGTGTTTTACTAGCATGTACATTCATGACATATCATTGACCCGCCAGTGGAAAATATCAGCGAGGGCCAGGGAGAAAGGGAGAATGAGCACAAATGGCAAAGCGCCGCAATAATTCTTGGCATTGATCCCCTATTGAACAAGCAACGTTTTCTCAAGGCTTGAGTGTGAGTTGATCCCATTGCAGAGAGTGCGTGCTCTGGCTTTTCACGCTTTTCATTTTCTACTTGAAAGCGGCGCAGTTATGAGGCTACTTTGATCCTTTACAATTGGTAGAGACTTCCATTTGTGCAGAATGAGACAGTAAGCCCTTTGGAATCCTATAGGCACAAAATAATCATTGAAAATAATAAAAGAGCACAGATTAGGGTGTGTTCAAAGATAGTTGCTGTCTTCAGATGAATTTATGGTCTTGATAGTCAACGATTGAGTGCCGTTCATCATTCAGACAAAACAAACATGTAATGAGTGATGGGCTTTCATCCATGTTGAGTCTGATGAGGTCACTGGAAAATATAGTTTCAATAGTTTCATGACTGAAGACGTTTGCTACATGCTATGAATAAATGGTTAGGAAATGTCATATATGACAGTGTACGCCTCAACATAGAAACACCAGTGTATAACGGGAGCCAGAGGCTTCTTGTCTGTCTGGAGATGGCTCTCACTTGGAGGAAATTAGTCTATGATACACAGGCATTGCTCAAATTCCTCCCCTTGTGTCATCGCCGCTAAAGCAAATAGCGGCTTAGGGGAAAGGATTCTGCCACTGAATCAACAGATTGTTTGTGTCTTCACAGGCTCAAAGGGAACATTTTCAGAATTGTGGAAAGGTAGGAATTTGGGGGGGGGGATTTCCTTTTAGCTTAGCCTATTATTGTGAAACCAATGACTTGAGTTTTTGATCAGCCCCTTTCATGGAATATTGCTATTTTCAAAGCTTAGTGTCTCTCCCATTACACTTAAAGTTTTGAGGGGAGTTCTGTATTGGGAGGGAGAATTCTGGACCTGAATCCCCACAATTTGATTGAGTCTTTTGGAAATGAGAACAGACTGTGACTCGAGCCATTGGATTAATTGGTGCATGCATGCTTGACCCGGATCGACCAGTGTCCTGGGGTAGATGGGAATTGTCCGTGAGATGTTGTATGCGAATTAATTAGGGTCAATCTGGGTCTTTCCTGGGACTAAACCAGCATTGAGGCCTGGGCCTTTTCACTTCAGCACATTATTGCTGCATGTTTGAAGTAAGCAACACCGAAGAAGTTGGAGAGATACATGTAAAAGAATCCATAGTAGTTCTATATTATTCTGAACCTGAGCTTTTAATTTAATTTTTATTTTATTTTATGAGCTTTTATCTTATTTAGCTTCATTGTATTTATCCCTGTCATATACTTATTGTCTCATCCTCACTTTCAAACCTTAACGGCTCCTTGTTTTTACTGTGCTCCAGTACAGATAGCACTTTTTACATGTACTACCCAACATACTGATGTTTTCTTTTCTGTAAGAAACCATTAATTCCTTTTAACATTAAACCCACACAACCACTGTCTTGGACGACGGGGTGTTTGACTAATTATTGATTAGAATGTGAATTTTAATTGTCAGAAAGAAACATTTTTCATGTAATATTTGCTCTTATATTGTTTTCTTTTACCTTAGCATGTCTGCATCAGTGATGTAAAACCAGATTTATTTCCACATGGGAGACATTGTAAACACTTGATATGCATGGAACATAAAGTTATATCTGAGCGGAAAAATACAGGGAACATGTTCTTGATTAAAAAGTAATTTTAGTACAAGTCTGAATTACATGCCTTTTACCAAATATGTAGAGGATTTGAGCAATTGTGGACATGGCTCTCAGTAGCATGTTGTGTATGTGTTTATTATTTTATTTTTCTAGTTTGAATAATTTAGTTGTCTACACTCAGACTAGGAGACTGGGCAGGAACTTTGAGCTATTATGTTGGGTAAAATAGGCCGCTCTGACCTGAGGCTGTTACTTTAAATTGGCTAAAAGTCCCTCCTCTCCTCATATGTCCATATTTCAACTCCCTCTGTGGCTACCACTCTCTTCATCTTGTCCCTATCGACGCACACCTTGGTAATTGGTGATGTGGACCATATGTTGGTTTTGAATGGCCCTCTGTTCTGTAGCGCCATTAGACATACTCAAGGACATATTATAACCTTGTTATTAGGCTACCTGTACCTTCCTGGCGTCATGGGCAGGGGGATACAGACTCCTAGTTCTTTTACTTCTTATCAAATCTTTTCATCTCCTCACCTGTCAAATCATCACCTATAGCCTTTCCTGCATGTGCAAAACACTCCTCCCTATGCTGTGTGAGTGTTGTTCTATCAGTGTGTGTAATCTTCACCATTAAAGGACTTCCTCAGACCTTGTTAATGGACTGAGGGGACTTGGCAGTGGTGTGACCTTTCAGCTGGACAGTCGATGTGTTTAAATAGAGGGATAGAGGAAGATGACTTTTAGCACATACAGTACATGTGTTTGTGTCTGGGTTTTGCTCTTGCTGGGTTTTGCCGGCCTACTCAAGTACTTTTTACAAGGGCCAGATTTGAAGAAAAGTGAAGTGCCAAGGGGCCAGACATTTACATTTCTTATGTCGGACCTGTAAAGCTAGGAATATTAAATGTGTTAAAAGTGCCTAGTCTAGAAATTTCTTTTCACATTCCTTGAAATTCTTTTACCATCAAAATGCTTCCATTGCAGATCAAACTCATGACTTTTGCTCTATTCAGTGGTAAGATAAACAGGTACTTCCCTGTCTACTCACTGTTGGACTGTCGGTTGTCACAATCTACTTTTCGTTTTTTTAAGTGTTGAAAGAGACATCTTATGATGGCATTTGACACTAGTTCTGTATGTCTGTGTCAATAGCGTGAGTCATGTTGATGAAACGGGAATAAATTAATAAAATAGACTATTTATTGATACTTGATTGATAATTTATTGATGCTTTTCATGTGTATAAATGATTGAAGGGCCAGGCTGAGGTTGTTAAAAAGCCAGATTGGGCCCATGGGACGCCGATTGAATAGGTCTGCACTAGGCTTTGAGGTTCTGTCTCCAGGAGCTCTGTGAACACATTCTCAGTCTTTCTGCTCTCTTGTCTGCCAATTAAAATAATTTCTCTTCCATCACTTGTTTTGCAGACTACTCTCTGTAGCTGGAAAGTTTTGAATTGCTTGTTTCCAAAGGATTTTCATGGAAAATTAGCAATAAGTCTTTTTCCATTTAAAACTTTAAATTTTAAATTTCTGCATTCTTGCTGTTCCTTCAGTGAAATTTTTTTTCAAAGTTTGTCAAGGCTGCAGTCCTAATTCTAATCAGGATTCAAATATTTCCTGAAAAAATTACCAGTGACAGATTATTTTTCTTTGTATATTTTTTACAGATTTACCTGTTTCCGTGAGCGAGTTTTGAGAGTCTGAACGCATGAATAGATGCAGAGTGTGGTCCATTGTCATCCTACAGGTAAGACATGTGACATTATATTTAAATGTCAGTAGTCCTAACAAAGCAAAACCTCATACTGTACATTCATTCACATAATCACATAATCGCCAATAGTCACGATTGACGCTTGGTGTGACTGAGCTTTGACAGACGTTACAGTCCTGTTTTACGTGATAGCCTGTAAAGTTCCTCAGAAGTTGACATTGAAAAGCAGTGCAGGACTCTATAAGGACATGGATAAAGATCGAATTCAGGGGGAGCACGACCTCACCTGTACCAACCTGATGCTCTTTTGACGATGGTTTAAAAGTAGAGGTCTGGAGGAAAATGGCTGTGATGATCAATTTGAGCTGCTACTTGTTCATTTGTGGGTAGAGTTAGCAGAATGGTTTATATTTCCCCTTCTTCAGAATATTGCAATACACTTCTTAGTTAATTATTCACACATCATGCTAAAGTATTTTTGTTTTGATTTATTGACTTGATGGATGATGGACGGACTGGAAGGAGGAACAGTGTGTGATTTGGCGCTCAAAATATGATACAAGAACAGGACTTTTAATTTGTTAAATTTACTATTTACTGTGATTTTTAGGGTTTTTCCCAAGACAGTACTGATTTTGATGTTTATTATGTTGTTTGGTGTCGTTCTGCCATAAAACCTTTGAAGAAAACATTTATCACAAAACCAACATAAAATCACCTCTTCCCTTGGCTCAGTACAGTACAGACTAATTTAACAGACAGAAGTCAAGTCCCTTGATCACAAGCAGCCTAATCAAAAAAACATGCGAGAGAGTGAGGAACCAAGAAGTTAAGCAGCCATTCCTGGTCCTCTTCCTTTCCCCCATGCCTCTGTCTGGCGAGTCCAGACAAGCCTCCGGTAAAAGGTGAAGATGTTTGTTCTTCACCTCGCTACAACTGGGTCAGTGAGCAAGGTAAACGTGTACCCACGGCTCACAGCTCACAGTGCCCTCACAGACCTTTAACGTGGATTCATACTCCAGAAAGGAATCAGCAAAACATACATCTCTCAGCCACTTTTTGATAATAGTGTGTTTGTATAGTGTAATGTGATTCTGCCCATTCTGACGTTTGAATCGAGTATAATTTTACTCTCAAAACACGCTTGTTGGATGATTTGTGGTTATAGCGGTGTGTGATGGTACACGACTGTTCACAAATTAACCCCAACAAGAAAAATACTATCAACAGTTTAGATGAGCTGTGACCCTTTACCTCCCTCCAACACATGACTTCATGTTGAAGTATAAATCTAAACTCAGGCAGCAGTGCAGCCTTGCATGCTCAGGTAATCACGTACACACACACACACACACACACACACACACACACACACACACACACACACACACTTCTCTCACTAACCTAATCGCTCTTGACTCGGTTTCTCAGACACATACACTCACACACAAAGACACATTTCTCACTCGCACTCACTCAGTCAGTCTTTCTGGTTCGCTCTGCCCTGACCTGCTGAAAGTCTTTCAGGGCCATGTCACTCAGCCAACAACTCTCTCTGTTCAGAGGCTCAGCAGGTTCAAGTTGGACGCTGGTCTGTCCTCCCTCCTCATTCCTTCAACATTGGCTGCCTTGTCATGTGAAGCTGTAGGGAACACATACTGGTGTGTTTGTGTGTGCAACAAGGCGTAAAATAGATGCGTTCTGTGCATGTGAATATGTTTCAGGTTTCCTTCCTTTTCATGTGCGTGCATATGCATGTGTGTAAAGGCTCGACTGAGTAATGTGTACGTGTCTAGATCCATGTATTATTGTGTGTGATCATTGTGTATGTGTGTGTATAATCATGGTTGAATTTGGAGAGCAGCTAGAAAGGAGCAGCTGCGGTTGCTTTGTAACATGTACAGAGTCTGTTGTTGATTGTGCTGGACTGGAGGCTTCAGCGCTGCCCAGCCCTGCTTCTCCTGCCTGCAGCTGCTTGGTCTCCCTCTAATAGACTTCACAGCCTTTGAAAAGCTTTTTAGAGCCCTAGAGGAAGTAAACACTGACCTCAGTCCAGGGCTAACTCTGCTAACTCTGTCAGGTCAGAAAGTGGAAATCTGCAAATAATAATCAGTTAATTATTTCATTTTTTTGATGATGTGCTCAGCAGGTTTTGGCTGTGTTTAGACTCTCAGAACAGTTTAAATAAACAAATTTTCCTCTGCATGTGTTTCCAACTCATTTTAGCCTATTGCTGTTACCGATAAATGCACATATTTTCTGCACCTACTTGCAGACAACATGTGTGTCTCCTTTAGTGGAAGGGCTATGTATTGGCATGACTCCGGAATCGTAGAGAGACTGGAGCCGAAGCCATGTGCCGAACGGAAGACAGTAGATATTTCCGAAGTTGCAACAAACATCACAACTTCATGATGTACTTCTATGATGGCAACATTGACTGAACATGGGATGGCAAGCATATCTAGTTTCCCAGTCACACCACTGAAAAAGCCTGGAGTGGCAGCCAACAGGATTTCACTCAACGGAGGCAAAAGTGATGGCTTTTAAATAAGACGCTCATTGCGCTTCAGAGTAAAACACAGCCCACAACCCTCTTCTCGACCTTTTCACTGCAGCTCTGCGTCGAGACTTTGGGAATTATTGCTTTAAAAAGTGACGGCAGCAGTAAAACTGTTATTCACATGATGATGGTTAAATGGATCACGGATTAACTACACTTACATTACAACACTACACACTATTTTGTAGGGTGGTTCTTATTTCAGGTGAGACAGCCTGCCTTAACTATAATATGCAGTGTGGAACCCCAGATTGTTCCAAATATCACAGTAAATTTAATTTAAAAAAATCACTCCATATAGGATTTGTTCATTACCAAACCAAACTCTGATGGGTTAATTCAATCAATCAATTAGCAATGGACTGAGTAAAAATACCCAACACACAATTGCCAACTAATCGAAGGTGGTTAGAGGGAAAGTAAAAGGCATTTTGAAGGATTTTCTGATTCTCCAAATGTTTTAAACGAGTCTGCCAGTAACCAGCAACCAGCAACCGATCCTCCCTGCCTTCTCTCCGCTAGCAGCTGTGTTGACTGTCTCGTGCATGGGAACCCTTGATTACTACCCTGACTGTACATTTGGGTTGAGCCTGGCAGCCAGCTCATTGAGCCACCCCCTCCAACACACAGCCTGCTCAACTTTGATCGTGGAGAGCTGTTAATGACTGTTGCTCCATCATCCAAGGCCTCAGGTTATCCAGCAGGCTTTATTAGCCTAATGAATGGTTTGAGGATGTTTATCTATACTACAGTACGTCTGTCTGAAGACGCCTCTGGCAGCCTTTTCATGTCTAATAACCTCATGTTGGCAGACAATCGCATGTTTTTTGCTTCATTAGAAGCTTCAGCTGCCATGGCTCAGGATGATGTCTTCATTAAACTTTATGATTTGTTGATTTTAATAATCTGTTGTGTTTTCTTGATGTGATAGAGAGGCATTAGGAAAAACACCACTCCTCGATATAACAAGACACAGGTGTATTGGAATGACATCAGTGCATGAGCACAGTTGGAGGCGACTCTCCAGCCAAAAATATGATTTAATTTGATTCAAGTTCAGTTTGATTTATGATCAACTTTGCTGGGTATAATGAAACCATATGTTAATATCATGGGACAACAAATGTGATGGAAAAACTTCTAATATGAAAACATGTAATATTTGAATAAAATCTTGGTTAGTGATCATTAACAGATGCTTTTAAAAATCAAAATGATTTTAAAGTTGATTCCAATGACATTATTACTATTAACCAACACATTCGCCCAGTCCAAACACCGAATCGATTGGCCAAAACACTTTATTTAGCCAATGTAAATCATCAATATAGGTATATTTCTGCCTTATCAGTCTTCAAGGCACATACAGTATGTGACAATATAACAACCATATTGGAGTATTTCCTCCATGTTGTGAAATAAAATAAAAAATATGGTTTGCTTTAAAGATGTTATTAGAGGAAAAATATAAAGTATGACATTGAATGGAACTTAGATAAAGCAGATGATCAGTCTCTACACTACAGATACTCACATAGTCTCTTACTGGATATTGGACTTATACCAGATTTTGTATCCAGCCAAGTTGTTGCAAACAGTTATTATGCACAGTAATGGTTATATAATAATAATAATGCTTTCTTTTTTGGCATGATGCCATTGCTCAGGGTGCAGAGGCAGATACTGGGGGGGGGGGGGGGTTTACAGCTCTCCATGCACAGTCGCTCAACTTCACACCTTCATTTCTGCTGTCCTCCATCGTTCCTTTAGTGCCAGCGCTAAGTGACAAATGAAGGAGTGATCTAAAAAGTAACATGGATTATGATATGGCTCTTTAGAGGTCACATTGTGACAGTCCCATACATATGTGAAATATGAATGTGTGTTTCTCCGTACTGTTTTTAATCTTTTATTCAACAAAATACTTGCTATATATAAATACTTGTAACTATGCTATATTAGTGCTTTGATAGAGTAGCTCCCTCCGCCTGAGGTCACCCGAAGTCTAAAACCCTCATTGTAGCTGTATGTGGTGTAGTATCTCCTGCACTTTCTGTTTTACTTTTTGTTTTACTTAGCCTGTCTGATGTATAATTCAGCTCAAAATCTGAGAAACGTTTGAATTCACCGACTCTCAGTTCATTTCCAGGCCCCTCCCAGACAGGGAAACAGATCTTGCAACCAGGGAACCGGAGAGGAAATGATAAACGAAGGCAAGGCACGGACGCACAGCTTCAGATCAATGCAAATCTGAGCTCTGTTTATTGTTGTAGGTGCTGAGGTTTTGTTAAAGAAAGACTGGCCTTGATCACAGAAGTGGGAAGCCCGACATATACATCTGTGTTTGACACTTGGCTGACCCACTGTACATGTGTGTACATGAAAGATTATTTTTTCAGTAACAGATATCCAAATACATGGATTTTTTTTTGGGACATTTCCTTTTTCTCCTCACTGACTTTTAATAGGGAACTTTAATTGAGTTCTGTTAGGGACAGTGAGGATATTTGGGGGGGTTGGGAAGTCCGATTGAGGTCAAGAAGTTTGACCCTAAAGCCCAGGCTAGTGAGGAATAACTCAAGTTCTTTCTTGCTGGATTTCTCACAAACCACTACCAGCATTAATTCTTTTTTTTCATTTCATAAAGAATTGTAACTAAACAAATATTGCTTTGACACAGACAATTTAAATGTGGCTTCCTCTAGAAAGCCCTGTTTTGTTCTGCCTCAGAAAAATAACTATTAGGTTTCCTTTGTGGAGAAGTTAGTAAGTAGGGAGATGAAGCCTGGAGTGTATTCATAACATCAGCTCCTCTCTTCTTTTGGTCGGCATTGTCTGGTGTTGTGGATCCTCTTTGCTCCATTGTCTTGTGAGTTCCGCTGGTGGTCTGTCATGTAAACAGCTCTCAAAGGGGAACCTTCTCCCCTCTCCTTTTCAAAAGCGCTCTCTTTTCCCCCTCAGGCCTGTGTCTTTTTCTGTGGTCTTCTTGACTGTCCCCCCTCCCGTCCCTTCACTTTCTGTTTCCCCACCTCCATCACGCACCCACACACTCCCAGCTCTGACCATCGGTGGATCTGTCCCAGTGCAGAGCCAATAGTGTATTGGGGTTTTAGGTGCCAGTGGGGAAGGAAGGACCCTGCTGGCTTGTTAGTGTCTCTGACCCCTCTGTCACAATGGGTCCCCCCCCCCCCCCCC
>JBBPCS010000238.1:206534-222380 GCA_037974645.1 Hollardia meadi
CACACACACACACACACACACACACACACACACACACACACACACACACACACACACACACACACACACACATATAACCTATGTTACAAGCAGGCAATTAGGTCTGAAAATATTTGGACAGTGACACAATTTTCATAATTTTGGCTCTCTATGCCACCAAAATGGATTTGAAATGGAACAATCAAGATGCAATTAAAGTGCAGACTTTCAGCTTTAATTAAGGGGGTTGAACTAAAAAATATTATATGAAACATTTCGGAATTGCAACAATTTTTATATTATTAATTAATTTATATTACATTCCTCTATTGTCATGGTCTCAAATGTAATTAGACAAAATAACAATCATAATTAAAATGTTCAATTTCAATACTTTGTCGAGAACCCTTTGCAGGTAATGGCTGCTGGAAGTCTGAAACCCATGGACATCTCCGAATGCTGGGTTTCCTTTACTGCAACTGTCTTCACTTGTTGTTTATATGTGGGTATTTCTGCCTTCAGTTCTTCTTCAAATAAAATGCATGCTCGATCAGGTTGAGATCAGATTGTTGATCAGCTTTATCCTTTGCAGGGCCGCAAGGGGCTGGAGCTTAGCCCAGTTGACATTGGGTGAGCAGTGGGGTACACTCGGGACAAGTCGGCAGTTCATCACAGGACTGACGCATAGAGAGAGACAAACAACCATTCACACTCACATTCACACCCATGGGCAATTTAGAGTTGCCAGTTAACCTAACCTGCATGTCTTTGGACTGCAGGAGGAAGCCGGAGCATGTTTTGGGTTCACAAACCTTTTAGACCTTTTACGTGCTTAATTGATAAAGAAATAATGAAGGCACAGCCCACACCTGTCCATGAAACAGCCTTTGATTTACTTGTCCAATTACTTGAAAGAAAGCCCTACATGGATATTAAAGATCTGTAATTCCTAAACCAACCTGCAACTTAGGTGTGAATAATACCCTTGAATTAAAGCGAAGCCTGCACTTTAAGCCGATATTCATTATGTAACAAAAAAGAAAAAAGAAAAAATGTATCCAATATATATTGCCAATATAAAATATCCTAAATGTACATGCCTCATGCACTCAAGGGACTTGTCATTTGGTTGTTTTCTGCCTTATGTTCTCTCTCTCTCTAAGTTTTTTTGGTCCACTGCATAAATTGTGTTACCACAGCATCCAGGGATGAATAGGTTGAATGTAGCCTAACAATAAAGGAGATGCTGTATAAATAATATCTGTCTAACATGCACGTAGACCAGCTATCCAGAGCCAGAAAACCTTTTTAGTGAGTCTACTTTAGCTCCTTCCTACCCAGCTCTGTATCCCCCAACCCTCAGGGGGCCCTCCACTTGTCCTTCAGTGAGATGACACAGGATGAAGTCACTCCTTGGCACCAGCATCTTTCTTTCAGGCACTGTGGTAATGTGCCAAAGGCTATGTTCTCACAGCAGAGCATTCTGCCCGGTCCTCTATGAGAGGTACATGGCCATAAAAACTGAAGTGTCCTCTGTGTACAACAAATTGCAGTGTAGGACAGAGCATGCAGTGTAGGACAGATTGTGCCAAACTCTTTTTTTGTGTCCGTCGTCCACAAGGGACATTGCACAATACATCTATGCTGCTGCTTTACCAGCTAACTACATCTGAACTGAATGGGGTATGGTTGACAGCTAATGGCTGTACTTGCTATGATTAAAATCTTAAATTCGGATGGCTAGATCTATCTGTGGGCAGCATGGTGGTGCAGTGGCTAGCACTGTTGCCTCACAGCAAGAAGTCCTGGATTCAATTCCTAGCCAGGGCCTTTCTGTGTGGAGTTTACATGTTCTCCCCGTGTCTGTCTGGGTTCCCTCCGGCTTCCTCCCAGGGTAGGTTAGGTTAATTGGTGTCTCTAAATTGCCCGTAGGTGTGTGGTTGTTTGTCTCTATGTGTCAGCCCTGTGATGAACTGGCGACCTGTCCAAGGTGTACCCCGCCTCTCGCCCATCGACAGCTGGGATGTCAGCCCCCCAGCGACCCTGCACAGGATAAGCGGTGATAGATAATGGATGGATGGATAGATCCATCTGTTGATCTGGTTCCAGGTTGGGGAAATACTGGAATTCATTTTTTAAAAATCCTCTCCTTCAAGGAAAGGAAAATGTGCGGTTTCACTACATCACAGAGCAAAGGCCACATATTTAATGAGTGAGGTGATTGAAAACGCTCATAATTAGATGTGACGCATTGAGACCTGTCTGATTTAGCTCACCAGGTGATTGATCACATTGTACTTTTGTTTCAAAGTAATTAATCAGAGCAGCACTTGGCAATGTCAAAAAAAAAAAGAAAAACTTTTATGCTTACCAATTCCACAAACCAATTTACGGTGAGAAAATAGAAGAATTTACAAAACATTTTCTAACATTTGTTTGAATAAAAGCTGGAAACATTAGTTGGACTTGCGTAACAGTGAGCTCTTGCCTTGACATTTCTCAGAAGTGTACTAACAGGATCATTTGTGGTTGTTGGAGCTGGGGTGAATACCAACAGACAGTCAGTATTATAAATGTGTTTTGTCGTGACCCTTTGTGATATTGTTGTGGTCAGACACAAGTAATACAATGTACTGTTTGAAAAACACAGCAGGAAATAGTCCCACACAGCAGCAGCAGAGACGAGCGTGTGATGAACGTCCTGTGAAGCAAAGTTTAGCTGTTGTATTGAGCTCATCTGTCTGCGATAAGGTCGCAACATGGAGATCCTCTAAGAGTAGATGGTGATTGAGATGGGGAAAGGGCTTTGAAGTGGCCTGGACTGGCCTGGTCTGCACTCCAGCTGCAGACTGCAGTGACACTTCAGCTTCAATATGTCTCGTATGTCTTTCTATGGAGAGAAAAAAAAGAGTATTTTCTCTTGTCTCCCTGTCTTCCTGTCTGCCACTCCCTTCCTCATCTGCCCCTCTCACCATAACGCCCTTTCCATCCTTCTTTCTCACAGCTTGTTCCCTTGAATCTTCTTTTTGTCCTCCCTCACCTCCATCTCCACCTCTATTTCAGTATTTCTGACTGCTAAAACTTTATGACAGCAGGATGTGATCTCACACCCCCTCTAACATTTTCAACCACATAAAAAATTTTTTTTTACATTATCCTCCCTGAGGCTACCTAGTCCCTCACCCTCAGAGGCCCTCAGAGAAATTTGACACACTGATGTGATCTTTCAAATTTATCACAGTTTTTCTCCAGACCCACTTCTGCTCTAGACACTTACCGTTAGACATAATATGCGGCAGTATTCATGCCTTTGCTTGCTGCCTTCAAATGTTATCTTAATGTAAGTGTTCTAAATGTGTCATGATGAGACTTTGAAAACATTTAAAGATTTTTAGATATGTTTTCCTACTTTTCCGTTCACCTGTGTGAGGATGTCCTCACACAGTTTGGTTTCAGAGGTGGAGGAGGCTATTCAACCAGATAACATACAAGCTATGTAAATTATATTTAATTACATATGGTACATTTTTATTGACCTAACATACACATTGTAATAGAATTGATTACCTCCGCCATTGAGGTTATGTTTTCAGCCCTGTCTGTTGGTTGGTTGATTGGTTTGTTTGTTTGTTAGCAGGATTATGCAAAAACTACTGGATGGATATCAACGAAACTTAGTGGGAGGATGGGGAATGGACCCATTAAATTTTAGTGCGGATCCGGATAAATGGGCAGATCCAGGAATTTTTAGCACTTTCGTTAACATTGGGAGATGGGGCGTTTTTCCACGTTTTCGTGGAAAACAGCCCTTTGTGTGAATTGTCTGTTTCTCTCTTCTTTTCATGTCTGTCCATCTGCCTCTTTCCCTTCCCTTCTTCTGTCTTTCCTTCTTTCCGTTGTGCATAACTTCCCTGTTGCCCCGTTTGTGTCTGAGATCAAACCAGGAAAGACTCTGTTCAAACAAATTAAGACCTCTTTTTCTCCCTATCTGCTCTTTGGTTTGCAGACAGACTCACCCACTCTTCTTCCTTGATAAGAACCATGCCTTTGCACACCACTCTCCCTTCTTTACTTTCTCCTCTCTTGGTCTGTCCCTCCCCTCCCCACTCCTCTCCCTCTGAAAGACAACAGAAAGAAGAGTTTTGATTGAACTGTGTCTTTTCCCAGACTGGAAGTTGCTCAGGCACTTGAGAAAAGGGTGGTGGGCCAAGAAAGACAGGGGTGATCTGTGTCAAAGAACGACAAAGGCTGCTCCAAAGCTCCTTGCACCATGTGCAATCCTCAGGACAAACAACCTTAATTAGAAGGCTGAGCCCAGTTTTGTGCCAAAAGTATGCATGTTTTAATGTCATAAACCAACAGCAGTGAAACAACAGGCCTCTGTTTCTAATTTTTAAACATGGTCTTGTTTCCCTGCCAAATAATTGCAGCTGGTCAGTATTAATGGTCAGCAATGATGACATCAGCCTCAGCTATACTTTGTGTTTTGCAATATCAGCAGCATGCAACACACCCAGCCATCATGGTGAACATGGTAAACTTAATACTTGTTAAACATTGGCATGTTTGCATTGTTATTGGGACCATGTTAGCATGCTGACGTTAGCATTTAGCTCAAAGTTTCTGCTTTTTAAGGGGACAGTTAACCCCAAAAACATAAATATATATTTTTCCTCTTGCCTGTAATGCAATTCATCCATCTAAATCTAAATCCTCAGATTGATCCTGCGACCCCCTCCTGACCCCTTATGCGGGACCTCTCGGGTACTTTAAAATAAAAACTAGAGCCCGACCGATATGTATTTTTGGGGGCTGATGCAGATACCGATATTAGGGAGTCAAAAATTTCCGATACCGATATATCGGCCAATGCATATATATTAAAAGAAAATTGCCAATGATTCCTAAGATAAAAGATGGGGACGTTGTTTATTTAATTTCCAGCATTGTGTCTCACCAACTAGGTAACAATATAGTGTGAAAAGAACACAGACCAAATCCACCACGCACTGTTGTCTGCTGAACTGCAGAAAAATGCTCGGACGCTCAACTTTCAATCTGCTAAGTTATTGACTGTACTGAAAGTATAGCTGGCAAATGGGATAAGCACATGGCGGTTGTCAGGGAGAGGGTTAACATTATAGTGAAAGGAGGGAAATGATGCTATCATTGTTTATTATTAACTTTACAGTATACATTTCACACGCTAGTTACTTACCGTGGAGACACCGCTGAGAATCCGCAGCACCGTTTGCTGTGACGCAACCAATGCCTCATGCGTTCCCAGGGAGTGCTGAGAGCATTGTAAACAATGCCGTCAGAGCGCGCTCTGCTGGACAAACTACGTAATGACACCATTTCTAACAGCCAAAGCGTTTTTCTGCATTGTTCTGTAAAATAAAAGTTTTCATATCGGCGCATATCGGCAAACATAAACACAGATACCGATACGTCTGTGAAAGGCTCATATCGGCCAATTTAATTGGCCAACCGATATATCGGTCGGGCTCTAATAAAAACGCTTGAGTGACGCTGTAAATAATTGTGTAAATCGAATTACACAATGATCTACGGTGGATACATGAACTTTGTATGTGAATGTCTTCATTCTCTATTAATTATGTAGTCTTTGGTCACGGCTGGATACATTCTGCGTCCTTAGCAATTCAGTTTGCTTGTCACTTCTTTTAACTGTGATCACAGTCTGTAGAATTAAACTTCTCAGAAGGGATCCTGAGAAAATGTATTTCTGATACATTTATGATATGGTTTTTATTTTCTTTTTCTTTTTAATCACATATCAGCTCAGTCAATTCTGGGCTGCCTGTTAACGGGTTAAGTGATGTAAAGGACAGCCTTTTGGCTCTGCTTTGCATTATTCTCTCAAATTGTTTTGAAATCATAGCACATTAAAATAATTTCATCATCCACAAATCACCAAGTGTCCTAGCCTTTGTATTTTTGCACCTGTCAACCATTGTGAGTCAAACATGTGCATGTGATGTCATTCACACCTTAGAGCTGCCAGTCAACACCTTGGAGAAGAATGTTGACTAGATGTGCAGTTAAACCACTCTGCCAAGCTCTTATAGTTCGAGCCAAGCGTTTTCCCTTCTTGCTCTTTTCCCCCCTCACTCTGGCGCATGTCATCTTCTTTTATCTCTTGGTTGTGTATGAAAGGATATGATAAGAAACAGACAGATAGGTCATCTGGACACAGTATGTCTCTGCAAAACCACAGCAACATTGCTGCTCCTTCTCTCACTTTCTGTTCTACTCCCATCCTTCAGACCTGCAGAGAATCAGGCTTTATTTATTACATACGTCCTGTGTTTGTCGCAGGTCAAATGTCAACCTTTACTGTAATGACAGATATGTTGTTAGTCTGATCAGCAGAATCAGGACTGCGTCACACCAGCATTTATAAAAGCAAACTTTTGAACCAAAATCAGTTCATTTCAATGTCGTCCCTGCCTTCACTGGATTTGCTTGTGGGGGCTGAATCCTGCCAGAGCTTTCACACAAACAAGTTTTCACTCGTTGACCAGTTGCAAACTGTCTTGACTAGTGATAGACCAATATTGTTTTTTTTAATGACCGGTGCCATTGCCGATGGCCGATCATATAGCAGCGATATCAAAACAAAGGAAAATAATTTTTGATTCCATTATTCCATGTACAATACAATCTAATATACATGGCTATCTTAGCCAGTAACGTGTTGGTTTTAGATGGAATTATGAACAATTCATAAAATTTATGCTGTAGATTTCATATGACTGGTATTCAAGGGAGAGCAGGCAGCATGTCAGAAGTGATGTCATTGAACTACGTACGCTAACCAGTAGTTATTTTTCAATTACTAGTCTTGACAGTGCTGACCTGTCTTCAATTGAGTGTATGTCAGAAAGGATTAGCAAATTATCACATTGTGTTTTGTTTTACACATCGTCCCAACTTTTTTGGAATCGGGGATTGTAGTTCATAAAAAAGATGTACTGCTGTCCTTCTCATAACGTAAATCATTCCACTTTTATGGAGCTTATACTTCAACAGAAGAGGGTCAAATAAATGTGGATGGTGCAAGACCGCTTCCATTTTGGACTCACTGTTCTAAAGGTCAGTGTTGTCAAGACAGCTTGAGTCACAGGTCCCCAATGGCGAGAGTGACACAAAATATTAGTACAGATTTACTTTACCCCAATGAGTCGCAGGTTGTTGGTGCTGCTCTTGAAGCTGATTTTGTTTCAAGTGTGTGAATTAACATAATGATTTTGATGTTTCCAGGAACTTGACTTTACAAAACCAACCACAGGTCTTCTCCAAACATTGAGGTCCAAACAAACATCTTCATCTTCAGCACAATACATCACGCACACACATACAGACAAAGCTACAGATAGGCCCACAGTGGCTGCTTTTATGGAAACATCGCAAAGAAAATGCACAGTAAAAAAGTCAACAGATCACACCATCTCCTTGAGACAGACTTAAACTTGTGCACATGTGCGAGACACATGGTTCCTCAGTGCTGAATCAAGCTTTCGTCATGCATTTTACACATAATAAATAGTATTTTTTCATTAGATGTACAGAACATAGCAGAGAAGCAGAAATGTTCCTCGGATATTAGCTCTCTTTTGGGTTTCAGCCAGTCCTTGGCCCCCTTGGGTCCTTCTGGACAGACGTCAGGGGGCTCAGCTAATCGGGTGGGAGATGTCCGTCCACACCACCAAGGTGTCGAAGGGATAGGGTTTCCCTGGTTTCCGCATCTCAGACCTACAGAAGCCAGGGAGCGGTGTGAGCAGTGCTGCCTGAGTGTGCCTGTATGCTTTTTTCCCCCCTCAGTCTCTTTTTCATTCAGTCGTTTATATATACTCAAGCACTCTTGATTCCACCTTTTTATGCACTCCTCCGGTTCTCCCTTTTTCTTTCAGGGTCGCTCTGTTTCCTTTTCCTTCTCGTTAGCCAGACATTATCACATGCAGGGGTAGCTGCAATGCTCTGAGGGCTTCTAGGATTACCTGCTGCCTTCCTGCATTTATGTCGAAGCACATTACGATCCAGCATGCAAACGCTCTGCTATTAGGTCACTGTTAATGTGCTTTCAAATCACACAACGAGTTCGATCATGTTTAGGATTACAGGATAAAGCCTTTATGGAGCGCCCCCCCCCCTTTCACTGTTTTCTCCTTTTTTGCAGCTGTTTTGAGGTTTTCATGCCCTCTCTATGTTGGACAGAGAGAAAACAACAATTTGCTGTTTGGGCTGCATGTCTGCTCTGTGTGCCACATTTGCTCCAGTTGACAAATCCACAATGAAAGGGAATAACAGTTATTCTAGCCCAAAATTTGGAATTGGCTTTGGAAAAATGATATAAGAGCAAGTTAGAAGACGCACTAAACATTACTTTTGACATGCCACGTAAAAGCCTTAAATGGTTTGGAAACGTCTTGTGCTCCTCTATCCTTCTACTCCCTCCTTCTTTAACTGTTCCCCCTCCTTTTTTTGTTGTCCGCTAAAGCTGTCACTTTGATGAGTTGTGTGCAGTCATCCCAGGGGCCGTTGGGCTTTCACCAGGGCCTCCGTCCTTCCTGGTACATTGCGGCCTTTGATGTGGTTCCTTCTTTAACTCCATGTGGGCAGACCTTGGATCTGGCTAGCTAAACCCAAACTCTGCTTCTCCAATGCATTTTAACAGCACATATCAACTTATCATTGAAATTGGCAGAGGTAAGAAGCTTTACAGTGGTGTTGGTGCTTGACAGGCCTTTGTGTCATTTTTGTCAGAGGAAGGCATCCCTGTCCTGAGCTGACCAAGTTGCATGACCACATCAGTGGGGCGGTGACGGGCTGGGTAATCACTCACAGGCCTTCTATACTGCACCCACAGGAAGATGGCCATGAGCCTCAGCAGCATGTTGGTATATGTTTGGGTCCTGAAAACAACAGCTGAAAGATGTTTCTTACAGGCTGCGGTCTGAAGACAAGGCTGCTTTGGTGTGTTGTTGATTCTTGAACGACGGTAGTGATATAAATAAGCACCAACTGCAATAAACGCCAAGAACTTAATGCCTGATGTGTGAGGAATTGTATCACAACTTACAATGTAACACTGACAAATGAGAACTAAATGTACTTGGACAAAAGAAAAGCATAATACAATAGCGTGAACTCTACACAACCTATTAGTACCAGGTTATTATTATTAGAGTAAACTACAAAGCACTAAATGGCTTAGGCTTTGACTGGCCTCGGGGCCAGCTGTGAAAGAGTGCCTCACTACTGCAGATGATTACAGCTTGCTATATGAACTATGTCCTAATCCTGGTGGACAGCTGAAATTAAAGCCAGGTACGGCCCTCTGCCTTCCCAGCATTCCCTGTGATAAACCTCCTCCCCTGCTGAGAAGAATCAGTTGTTTGTACATTCAGAAGAGTCTCTGGTCTGTAAAGACTGGATATTTCACACATCAGCAACCATTGATGAAATTAAAAAATAAAGATGGCATACTGTGATTCATTTTAATGTGATTTCTGACTATTTGTAGACTATACTACACATAATGTACTGCTCAATTCTTAAATCAAACACATAAAAAAAAGCCTTTTTGCTCTAAACTACACAGCCTATGATGTAATGGGCAAAATGATTACAGGCTTATCTGACCACATTTTTCACGTGAATAACATGGAGGCATCATCCAGTTTTTTGTTTGTTTTTTTAAATATAATGTTTTCTTCAGACTCCAAAAAAGCATGTAACAAGAATCTATCTGTAACAGAGAAAACGGTTATTATATTTTTATTGATGCTTCATTTATGTGCCTATATGTTTTGAAAGCAGTTGAACTAATTCATTTTTTAACAGAATAATTGTTCATGAAATGTCCCAAGTAGGACCCGTATCCTTAATCTGGATAAGGGAGACAGTTATATATTCTAAAATGAAAATCCTAAATTGAGGATGTATTGGCTTGGTTAATTTCCAACCCCTCTGAGGTTTGAATGAAAGCACAGCAGGGCTTTTCTTACCTGTGGGTAAAGTACAGTGAGGAAAGAGAACATTTTAAAGTAGTTATTAAACTAAACCTAGAAGAGCAGCCAACACATCTGAACAGTAATGTATCATTTAAATAAACTTACTTAAGGACAGGTGTGGTCTTATTAAAGAATTAGTAAGTAAGTAAGGTTGGTGAGCACCTACTTTGGTCTTTAACTTTATAAAATTTACTATATATAATTGATGTTGTACCTAAACTCTATTAAATATTGTTTATTCTCTATATTCTACTGTATTATATCTGCCTCATAAAATAATACTATTTTGAGACAGGCTAACTTAGAGTATTGCATACTGGGGTATGACCAAACAACAGGTCTGTTGAACCAAGAGCTTTGATTCAAGAAAAAAAAAACTTGTAAAAAATAAAGTTGTAGGCCTCTTATCCTTCATTTTAAACTATAGGCTAATAGCATATCTGTGACCTTTTTGTGCTTTAGCAACAGTGAGGGTGAAATTAGTTAAATTATTAAAATTAAAATGTGACACTTGAAGTGTAAGCAATTTGTTTGAAACTAAAGTGAACGTTCTCCATTGGTAAAGAGGCACACATTGACGCTAGAGTATAATATCCATGTGTAAATGTGATGTGTTGGAAATGAATGCGTTCCTTCATCTAGTTACCTTCATATATTTGTTGCGTTTGACATTTGTTCGATTATTCTTCACAGCATCTGTGCCTCTTTTCACCGCTGGTTTTAAGTTTTCTAAAACATCTTCGGTAACGCGCGTGAGTGGTAGGTCGTCGCGTGCCAGCGGTGTGGCAGTGACCGGGTTAAAGCCGACGGTGTGACCGTCCTATCAGTGCTCCACGGTGCAGTCCCAGCCCACCGCCTCCTGCCTCCGTCCCTCCTGAGAGAGAGCGGGGAGCCGGGGCTTGTGTATGTGTTGTGTATGGCTGTTTGTCATCCTGGCAGAACACACTCCCACGAGAAACAAGCCCGCTCTCCCTGAGCCCTGAGACTTGTTGTTTGCCTTTTTTGAGTGTGTCGTTGTCTGCTTCTCAGCGCTTGCGGATATTTTAAGTACAACAGGAGGATTCTTTGTTGTTTTTTCTTGGTGGTTACGAAGCGCCGCGTGCTGCGGATCCCACCCGGCGATAACGAGCCCCAAAGCACCGGGAGACACAAAACACGGTATGATACGATGTATACTCGCAGCTCCTCAGACTGTTTTCTGCTGCTGCCCATGCTTGTACATTCTCTCCGGACTTTGGTGACATTATTAGACGAGAAAGTTGGCGAGTTACAACCGCAGTGTGCGTTAATGTGCTCCGAAGTAGAGAGGAAAAAAAATCAAGATTTGGCAGTATAGTGTGTGCACTTTGGGTCCATGAGTCTCCGTTGTTGAGCGTCTGTGCAAGACGTTTGGCTGAAAGCGGAGTAGACGAATGGCTGTATGGAGCTGATGTGACTACACTGAAGAGTAGCATTAACCATTGTTTATTAAATTAAATTAGATTAAAAACCAGTTCCACTAAATTTAAATGAGTTTACCATCCAATACATCCATGAACAACTTGTCTCATGTTTTCATTGTTTAACTATTACACTCTTTAAAGTAGACATTATACCTCTGAATACGTGCAAATAAGTTTGCAGCATCTCATACATACATGTCATCTGAATGATTGTGATGGAATGATTTAAAAACGGCAGGTTGACTCGCTGTGCTCACCTAATTTACCTTGAGAGTCATGTAGCCTTGAGCCACCACTGTCAAATAGGTATGTTTAACAGCCCAGCTGTGTAAAAGTAGCCCTGAGGGGGGTCAAATATGTCCAAAATATCTCCTGACAACCAGAAAACTGTCAAAGACTACGTGTCCTAAAGCCACAGATGGCATGCCAGTACCTTAGCAGGGTGTTACTGATGTTATTATTATTAGAAGCAATGTGGTTATTAACTGTCTCTTGACTGATTCCTGGTAATTGCTGCCTATTAGCTTTAATTAGAGGGATGCAGGATGCCTTGCCTTGTGTTGCGTAGCTGTCTGTCGCCCATTTGTCTCACACCCCATAATCATGAACTTCACATGAAAAGACGGCAGAAGAAGCACTTCGTCATCACCTGCGTTATTCCAAACCACCTTCCCTGGGAATCATTCCTTCTGTTGGATTTTGACACACTCAAAATAATTATTCTTACCAAGGGAGCCTTGCTGGGTTTGAGAGGGTCAAGCAATCCCTTAAAGCTGCAGGTTTTTATTGTGAAAGTGAGGGGGAAATGACACTTCATCACTTTTGGAAGTCTAGACAGAGTTTGACCTGTCGGAATAAGTTGGAGTGATTGTTTAGGATTCATGGTCTCTTGATTTCATGCTTCCTTTTAATGACAGTTCAAAGCCAGAGCGACTATTCTTTTAGTTGACCAAAGACTTGCAGTTTGCACCATTATAATGTGTGGCTACATTTTGACGCTCTTGCTGTGGACTTAAAGAAACATATCCTTGACTTTCAGTCTTCCTAAAAGTTTTTCTAAAATAATTAATGTCCATGTACTCAAAGTACCGCAATCCAGACATAATACATTTGAGACAAATCAGAGAATGAGGCAAAATAAAGCATCCCTCACTTTGTCGCTTGCTTCTTTTCTGTTGCAGTTAATCACTATCATACTACATTTGCTACAGTGCTAATGTACTTAAATCCATTTTCTATTTGATCAAGAACATCAGCTAAACTTCCTTCATGAATAGATGAGACTGAGGAGGAAGCCTCTTTTGAGCCTCAGTTCCAGTGGTTCATGGTGCAGCCTGGTCCAGCTGTCGGCTTTTATTTTGAAGAGAGACACAAGACCCTGCTTGTGTCTGCACAGTCTGCTCTAGATGTCTCACCTGCTCGTCAACGCTCTGGTACACACACACATGCTCTCTCATGCGCACACACTAAGCTGAGGTTAAATTCCTTCAGACACAAACAGTAGAAACGGCAGGAAGCACACTTACTTGCATGTTACAGTATATTCTCTATGTATACTTCCTTTATTTATTTATTTATTTTTATACTTGATCTCCATTAAAGTTTGGTGTTTCCATTAAGGCTCTTGAAGTCGTTACAGGCTCCTGACAGCTGTGGGAGCCAGACTAATGACTTCATCTGGGTATCCCTCAGTACTCTGCTATTCTGAGCTCTTCAGGCTCCGCAGTTATTCTTCCTCTCCTCCCCTTTTCTCTGCCCCGTCCTCCCAGCCACCCCTGACCTGACGAGGCTGTCATGCTCATGTTTCACCGCTCGCTCATGTTGAGGTGTCACAGAGCACATTGGTCACATACGCCGCGTGTCTTTCCCTCAGTGTCGGATGGGAAAAACAGGCTGGTGTGATGTATCGCTCGGTGCTCGAATGCAAGCACATCCATTTTGCGGTGAAATATTTTTCCAGTGTCATGTTGTGGGTGAAATAAAAACCTGTGTGTGTGTGTGTGTGCAAAGGTTTGTCGGAGGAATAAAGAAAATAGTTGTGGTAAAATGTAAGGTGCATACTTCAGAGACATGAGATCAAAGTCATTTTGAAGGTGGCTTCAGTGACTTTGAGTGTGCATTGTGACAGTACAAAAGAATAATATTTCATGCGTTATGGGTGTATTATTAAAGCACTAAAACCTAAATCAGTTTAGGTTTGCAGCATCTGAAACATGTTCCACGTCATCAGCCTGCAGTGCAGGGTTTATCTCTTGATCGCATCGCAGATAGCAGAGTCTTGGCTCTGTCTTCATGCATCAAAGAGGAGTTATGCCTCATATGCGCTGGCACAAACTCAAAGATATGATATTTAAAGGTGCGACACATTGGAAATATAAAAGTTGTATAGTTGTTTTGTCACCGTCCGTACATCATATTATAGAGCTTAAACAATTAGTCATATAATCAACAACAACAGTTTTAATAATGGTTAGTTAATAGTTTGATTAAATCAACCAAAAATGATAAATATTTGTTTGTTCCAGATTCAAATATGAGAATTTAACATTTTTCTCTGTCGTTTTTCAGTATATTTTTTTTAAGTTTTTAAGTTAAGTAATTCGTTAATTCCAACCCTGCATCGTATTATCTCCCACTTATGCCGATCGTTAAAACAGATAAACAATGTGGAATTTAGACTGTGAGATTGTAATCTGTATAAAAATGATGTTTCCTTCATCTCAAAAGCTGACTTTTTTTTCATTAAAATAATTATTTGGGGGCATTTTTGCCTTTTATTGAGAGTGGCAGCAGAGACATGAAACATGGGGAGAAAAAGAGGGTACTGACATTCCACAAAGGTCCCCGGCTGGAATTAAACCAGAAAATATTCACAGTTGTAAAGATGAAGCCAGATGATTTTTGCCATAATTGCTTAAAAATGTACATTTATTATCAAAAAAATTCTGAATACATTTTTTAATGATCGATCAACAATCAAATCGGAGCCTTTCAAATCTTTTTTTTTCCACACAACTCTTAAAAGAAAAACACCCTTATTCCAGCACACTAGGGAACAAACACTCCCGATCTCTGTCTCTGTTCTCTCTTCTCTCTCACACTCACACTCACACACACACACACACACTAAAGCATTATAGTATTATAGTACAAGTATTTGATCCTGGCCCCTGTCTGGTTTCTTTCCACCACATGGCTATAGTTTGGACTCTGCTCTAGCAACACAGCCCACCTCGACCCCACGTTACCTGTGAAACACATCGCTTTTGAAGTGCGTCAAGTGTATCATGGCACAAAGCCTCAGACTTCACCTTTTTTTTTCTCTTTGCTAAAATATCTGACAGAATCACATTTTCACATTGAAATCTCTTGTGAGTGTTTTGTAACTTAAGCCAAAGCACATATAGGGGCTGAAACTGTAGCATAACGTGAACCGTCTGTTTTTTCTCACCCTGTTGAAACCATTTATTAAGCCTCCTAATGCAGTAGTGTCTCGTGCTTTGTAATCTATACAAACACTGAACATTTAAGCCAGATCTTATTCATGCTCCATAAATCATGTTGATCTGAAACGGCCCCTATTTCATGATGCGACTGTTGTAAATCTAGCGAGATGACAGAAAATTAGTTTGCCAAATATTTTAGTGGTGATCTGTTAATCATTAAAAAAGTCCTCCCATCCAACTTTAAGGCCTGGGTTTCTGTTTTGTTTTTTTGCCGTTTTGCAAGACAAGCTTGGCATTATTTCTGCAGTGTCAGCATTGGTTTTCATTTGCACTTTAATCATTTACCTGGCCTCTAACTTGACAGTACAGGTTAAAAATTAGAATTAAAAGCTGATGAGAAAATCGGTTATATACGATTTATCTGCGCTTAGATAAAAGTCACTCTTTTCTTCACATTGGCCACAGTTAAATGACAATACATGAGCTTTGTTGATGCATCTCTGTTAAGCTTGGTTGGCAAACTGTGTATTCTGGACTCTTCAAGACACTGCACATTGATTATTAAACATTTATGTGTTGATAAATCGGTTAAGAAGGCTACGTTTTGTAAATGTTTGTGCATCTATAATGTCATTAGTGCGTTTCCTCAGTTTGCAAAACATCTTAATATATTTTTTTTTTGCTGAGTGTGCACATACACAGGAACACATTTTTCCCACTCACTCACTCACTCAATCATTGTGAAACGGCTCTCCTGCTCAGTTTCTGTTTTTATGAGACTGTCCAGTCTAAAGAAAAAACAGAGGTTCCTGTTGTATTAGATTGAATCTCAGTTGTTTATTTAACTTGGATACCAGTTGAACAGATCACACACACACACACACACACACACACACACACACACACACACACACACACACACACACACACACACACACA
>JBBPCS010000238.1:226538-242881 GCA_037974645.1 Hollardia meadi
ATGTTCTTTCCACTTCCGGATTATGGCCCCAACAGTGCTCACTGGAACATTCAGAAGTTTAGAAATCCTTCTGTAACCAATGCCATCAGTGTGTTTTGCAACAATAAGGTTGCGAAGGTCTTGAGCGCGCTCTTTGCTTTTACCCATCATGAGATGTTTCTTGTGTGACACCTTGGTAATGAGACACCTTTATATATAAATGGCAAAGAAAAGCAGCAAATCCTTACAATTAAGAAGCTGGAACCAGCAAATGCTTGACATTAAGGAAAAATGACTGAAACGATTAATTAATTATCAAAATAGTTGGCAGCTTCTTTCCATCGACTAATCGATAAATCAACTAATTGTTGCAGCACTAATCCAGACATGGCTGACTTATAATAAATGTAGCCACATTCATACATGAAGTGCAGAGGTACACAAACATACAGAGCAGTTAGACTTGTGTTGCTATGAAGTGTCTGTGGCTCTCTGGTTTCTCCCATGTGATAATGAGAGGAGTGTCCCCAGCTGACCTCCATTTAAACTCTGTGTTTAAACAGCACAGGCCTGTTCCAGTGTTTATTGGAGACCTGTTAGAAACTTGATGCCCTGTGAATCACACTGTTGTTACTGCCGAATATCCAGCTTTCCTGTAACTTCTTATCTCTGCTTTAGATTAGGTTTCCTCTGAGACATAGTATTTTAAGATTTCTTTTGTTAATTCTTGTCACATTTTTGAGGTTAAAATGTTCTGGAGTAGATTGAAGAAAGTATTGAAAACATTGGATATGCAAAGTGTTACTTTATAACACTTGTTCTGTCATTCTTGGGTATTTCTCTGATATATTGAGTTATAAATGTAAAAATGTTTATACTGTTGGATTTTATTACTTGTTTACAGAAATTGCTTTTATTTCAGGCCTTTTTGTTGAAAACCCTACTTGTCATTTGCTATTTAAAAGGCCCCATTTAGACTTATTGTCTGTATGTGAATATAGGCAAGCAGATCATTTTCAAACATTAGAATTGTTTATTGAACTGTCTCTATTTCTCAAACTGTTACCACTGATGTAATTATATTCCCTATGGACCTATTTGATATTTACAGTCTTGTTAATGTCATTCTAACATACACGTAGGCTCACTTTGGGGGATTGTTAATATCCCTCTCAGTATTATGCTTTAGACATCAGAGTCTTTGTATAAATACACACACACACAGGCCTACTTTTCAGGGCACAGTGCAGTGTTTTTCTGCCGAACTAGTCTCATGATGTCATTCGGATGGGAGCGCTGGTCCTCTGGACCTATTTCATGGCTAGGTCGAGCCTCTAATTGTGTGCAGCGTTCCAGCGAGGCTCTAATCAGGGCGAGGCAGGCGCAGCAGCCTGACGGTTGACACTAATTGCTCTTGCTCCGACTTGAAGGCCTTGTTCATGAAATATTTACCCGGCCGTCTGTTGACAGTTAACCCCCCCCACCCCCCACCCCCTTGTGCCTCTGAACCCTAACCCTCAACCCCCTCCGGCACACGTACACTCTCCTGTACAATAACACATACATAAAGACACCAAATATGGTGACATTTACTTAAAACAGAAAAACATCTGCCTCAATATGTTAAGTTCCCTTGTGTGATTCAAATGAAAGTTTCTCAAAATCGCATGGACTCTTCATTTTTGTTTGTTTGTTTAATTTCAGGAATTTCAAACATCACCTCAAAGACCCTGACCTTTTGGAAATACCCAAAACTAGAAAAAATATACGTCGAATTTTTCATATGTTTGAAGAAAAATGTTACATTTAACAAGAGCAGTGAGACAGAATGAATTAAGTTGGACATTTTCTGCACACCTACAAATAATATACTATTACATTGTGTGATGAAGGCCTGGTTAATCAAAGCACTACAATGTAAAAGCGACCCATGATTTGAAAATGCAATAAAACAAATACTTTGGGCCAAAGCCCTGGCACCTATAGACCTTCGTCTTTCGTAGAATTCCATTTTCCATTTTCTCGAAGTTTCTAACACTGTCAAAACTTGACAGTAACACAGGGATAGCTTTTGCGCCTAAAGGCTTCAATATGCTTGCAATGAAGTGCTTGTCGGATCGCTGTACAACGCCTGAAAGCCCCTCCCCCACACCTACACCTTCCATCATTGGAACTCAAAGGTTGCTTCCAACAACAACATCATGACCTCTTTGCGCATCGATATGCCACTGTACACACAAGCGAAACACTATAAATACCTTTGACGAGAGGCTGCCCAGAAGGGTTCGCCAAAATCCCCATTTCTATGATTCATGGTGTACTCAGTAGAGCTACACCGATTAGTCAATTAATCAATTAGTCAATTGAAGGAAAATTATTTTAACAATCATTGAATCAGTTAAGTCATTTTCTAAGCAAAAATGTCAATCATTTGCTGGTTCCAGCTTCTTAAATGCAAGGATTCGCTGTGTTTCTTTTATATTTTATATCATTTATGATAGTAAATGAAGAGTTGTGGACTGTTGGTCACTTTGGGCTCGGGGAAACTGTGATGAGCATTTTTCACAATTTTTGGGCATATTTTATGCACTAATGATTCATCAATTAATCACCATCATTTAAAATTATCGACAAATTAATCAATTATGAAAATAATCATTAGTTGCAGCCCTAGTGGTCAGACAACATTTTGAACACATTAGCTCATTTCAGGCATTCTCTGGTCTTAAAGCTCTAAATCAGCCACTGATTTTTATCTCTCGCAGTTTAATCTTGTCTGGTTTAATCACCAGACCAAAAATCTCTCTTGCCATCGCCAACTTTCAGCTGGGACAGTACAAAGAGTACAGAGTGTATGCCCTGTAAGCAGATACACACATTTACACAGCTTACGCTCACACACACTCAGTCCCTCTCTGTTTCTCCGCTCTGTCAGCACAGCGCTGAGTGAGCGGCTGGCGGTCTGTGTTTACCTTATTAATTAGCCCAGTGATCCAGAACCACTCTCCCTCTGGTAAATAGAATAACATTGAAAGGTTACTCAGGGCCAGGGGGAGAGGGAATGAAAATAAGGGCCAGAGAAAGACTGAGAGAGTGAGTGAGGAGATAGAAAGTTGGATGTAGAGGGCGAGAGAGAGTGTACATTTTCAGTTTGCCTTAAAGGTGTCGTCAGCCTCTGCGATCAGAGAGTCAGGGAGGAAACCCGTCGCAAAGGCTTGTCATCCTGCTGAATTTAGAGCCTCTGTGACCATCTGTCAACACCTCTCACTGTTGCTTACCGCCAACCAATCCACCATCCCTCTTTTTTCTTGACCGTCTTCATTTATTTTCATATGCATAAGTCTGATGATGTGTTTTGTTATGATCTATAGAGGGACAGAGCCCAGAATAAAAGTCTCAAAGTTGCCAAACCTGGAATTCATCTCCTGAAATCGCTATGTGAAGGTCACCCGAGTTTAATGAGAACTGGTTAAATTATTGCTATTGGCTTGATAGATTCTTGATCTGTCTCATTATCGTTTAAAATTCTGGGGCCAAATGGCCGGCTCAGGTATGCTACACATCTTTCCAATTGGCTGAAATGGATTCAGATTGAAGCACTGCAGACCAAAATTCAAAACAGACCTTCAGTAGACAAATAGATTTGCCGGAAAGAGCTTATATGAATCCATTCCAACTATTTCCAATAACTCGTCTCCTCCATTTTTGGGCCCTATCTGTGTCCTGAGGTCTGCAGTTCAAGGCAATACATGGAAAGCCAAGAGGCAGAGCGTAGTGAAAAGAATTACATTAGCAATACAGGCTTTTCCCTTGGCTATTAGTTCAAAGCAGGGAAGAAGGGAAATGTGGTTTTCATTAGGCATTGTTGGTTTAAACCAGGTTAAAGGTCACACTGCAAGTTGAAGGGAAAGTCCACCTGACGGAAGAAGTCAGTAATATCATTATAATCATGAGTAACAGAGCATCAACAAGTCTCCCAGAACTAGAATACCAAAAACAGATTCTAATCTATAACTTTTTCAAGTAACATTTTCATACATGTATCTCCAGAATGGCAAAAAAAAAAAAAAAAAAAGGTTCCCTGTTAGCTTCTGCAGGGACTAGTTTTTGGAGGCCACTTGACATCTGGCTGTCATATTAATGTGTCCAGTGAAACTTACAAAGGGATTTACAACCTTCCTACAGCCCACCCCTGTGGAGTAAAATTCCTCTCCAACAGCTCTCGTACATTTGTGCTTCCCTTTACCACTAATTATAACATTCCGCAGATTTTACTTTGATGGCAAAACAGGCAAAAATACGACAACAACATCTTCGGCCCCTCTGGCCAGATTGCTTAAATCACAGCACTGATGGCCTTGGCTGCAACAGAGGCCGACCTCAGACCTCATTCTGCCATTTTGAGGGTAAATTAAGGGCATGTGAGTACAATCTGTGATGCGCTGAGAAATCTACTTATTGTAGCTTTTGGTTATGGCTATTAAAGCACATCATTTAAGTTTACATGTCTTTTCTGGCTAAGTAGTGACCCATCTGCAGTCTCTGCCCTCTGTCTAGGGGGTAGGCAACACATGCCAGCACAGTGAAGTGAACAAGCCTCGCTTAACCAATTTGCATATTGAGATCAATGGGCACAAGGGAGATGGCAAGTATGCATTTTAATCCCAGGTGTAAATGGAAAGACATTGAAATCTTTTGGAGATACAAGACCTTTGCAGAAGTGAGGACATCACAGTGTCTGCTGGCACTTTGTCACTCTCCTCCCTCGTAGTCTCTTCACATACACTAGTTCTCCTATCACAACCGACCTTTTCAGCCCATATAATTTATCTCCTGCAGCCCCGCTGTGATCAGGTGGCCTTATCTGATTCTCCCACTCCCACTCCCACTTCCTCTTCTTCCCCTCTACCCGGAGCGTTTGCTGCTCCTGGCATACCGGACGCTCCCCCACCGCTCCCAGGAGGAGCTGACGAGAAGTCCAGATAGACCCCGAGTATGTCGTGGTGTGTGAGTCTCAGAATCAGGAGGCCCCATTACAGTATACAAAACATTAACAAGAAATTAAAGTCTCACTAATGTGTGCATCTTTGTGTGTATATAACAATACTGGTTTGGCCTTGTGTGTATTCGCTTTATTAATTGATTTGATTAGATTGAAGAGGTTTGGGTGAGGTTGTGCATTTCTCATGTAGCTTCATGGATTTAGGTTTAGAACATATTGACAAATGTTGTTAAACAGTTATTGGGAACATTTGGGTTCAACACAACACATCCCCTTCAGATTTGGTTTAGGTACAGTCAGAAATCCTTCAGGGTCAGTTTGAGCCAGACAGGAATTTTCAGGTCCATGTCAGCGTTTATATCTTGTGTGCATGTCCTTAGTTGTCTGTGTGTGGCACATGTATATTAGAAACACAAGTACTGTACGCTTGTCTGTCGCATCTGAATGGGATTTGAAAGAGGAACAAAGAGTGTTATGATAAGTTTACAGGAAAGTGGTTTTGACAGCCACGTCAGTTTAATGTCTGCAGTGGTCCAGTACCCAAGGTGTGTGCTGCTGCTGGGGGAAAAAAAACGGGATTATGAAGAAAAGATGTCCACTCTTGCTGAAAAGCCTCTAAATGTCTGTGTTTGATTGGCTGTTGCTTTGACTTCAAAATGTAAACCTGATTTATCTTCTTTTTGTTTTTCAGCCCCGCAAGGCCCTTTCGATTCCCCAAAAGGTAAGACCTGCCAAAAACCGTTTATACTGTGTTGATGCTCTGGACTGCAAAGTTCTATCTCTCCTCCTCCTCCTCCTTTAATTCTGTCATCCATCCATCACTGCTCCCATGGAGCCGTCATTCCTCAGGAGTGAGTCATGAGAATTATCGATGGGAGCTGGGCGTTTCTCTCTCTCTCTCTCTCTCTCTCTCTCTCTCTCTCTCTCTCTCTCTCTCGTGCTCTCTGTACCTGGCCTCTCTTGGATCTCCTCATCGCTGCATTACTCTGCTGTCTCAAACCTAATCCAGAAGACTGTTTAATAGACGATTAAGGCTTTTCATGGCTTTCAGAAAGTTTTTTTGCTTAGGGATGGATACTCTATACACAGCAAGACCCGAGACAGCTACTAATACTATTATTAATCAGGCAGATTCCTTAACCAAACTGGAGTTTCCCTCTCATGTCCGAATTTTTCTCCTCCGTGCCAGTGACAGCTGTACCTGAAGGCATCATGTTTTGGGGTTGTCTGTCAGTCCATCCCATTCATATGAACACAATGTCTGAGGAACACTGTGAGGGAATTTCTTCAGATTTGGCTCAAATATCCACTTGGATTCAAGGAAGAACTGATTAGATTTTGGTGGTCAAATGTCACTGTGACCTCACAAAACACGTTTACAAGAATTTGTACGCCAATTATAACAAAATTTCAAGAGTATGAGTAAGCTGTTGTCACAGGTCCTGTATTGTCATCACTGTGTTCACTAACTTAAAGTCTCCTTGGTGTTTCCAGCTATGCCGAGCTGATAGCTGATTGGCCAGTGGTGGTGCTGGGGGTGTGCACAGTGCTCATTGTGGTGTGTGCCCTGGTGGGCATCCTGGTGCCTGACCTGCCTGACTTCTCAGACCCACTGCTGGTGAGTGCAGACCACCGATTCCCTCCTTTCCGGATAAATGTCATTGCAAAACAAAGAGACTTGGATCCTGTGGATGTTTGGTCTGTGAGGTCAACGAGGAGAACAAAATGGCTTCAGCCCAGAAGTTGTTTAAAAATAAAAGTGTATGTTTTCAAGGAGAAGTCAAGGTTTATGAAACAGATATTTCCCACTGCACATACAAAGAGCACTTTCATAATATTCTGTAATATCATATCAGTTCCATTTGGTTTTCCTTGAGCACTGAGTAGATGTGGTTCTCTTTGAAAGTGGTCCAGTTGCAGAGTGCAAGTGTGAATGCCTTCCTGCTATGCTTCTATTAGCTCATACTGGGTGGATCTAGCAAACTCGAACTGTGCAATGCTGTGAAGTGAAGCATGTACGTTGCAACTTGAATTGATAGTTAATGTATGGCGACCACGGTGGTCAATCATTTGTACCATAACTATGAAGACAGCAACTTGTTTTCTTTATCAAAACTTGTTCCGCTTATTGTAGCTTTCTTTCTTCCCAAAAGGGTTTTGAGCCGCGGGGAACAGCCATTGGCCAGCGACTGGTCACATGGAACAACATGGTGAAGAACACAGGCTACAAAGCAACACTGGCCAACTACCCCTTCAAATATGCCGATGAGCAGGCCAAAAAGTACTTCACACCCATCTGTTACACTACCACATGTGCTAGTTTTTTTACATTCTTTGTAACGGCATCGAAGACCCACTCTGTACCAAGAAGCTATTTGAGAGTCCAGAAAAGGAAACAACTATTTGTTGCACTTCATTAGTAATAACCAACTGGCAACATGAAATTCAAATACCATTGGGCTACTATTGATGTAGCTACCTATACAAAATGAGCCTTTTTTCAACAAGGCTACAAACCAAAGCAAAATGTTGTTGGTGTATGGCTGCTAAAATATAGCCTCACAATACCAGCCTACAAAGTAATTATTATTTCTCTCGTTGAGGGGGGAGCCAGCGTTGGTGACTGAAGTAGGGAGGGGGGAGCAGAGGAGTTGAAAGGATACCATTGACGGACATGCTGACAAGTCTGAATCCCCTCTTGAAAGAAAAGGGGAGCAAAGTAGAGATCTGTCCATCCACAAGGTCATCCACTGTTTTCTGTCAGCTGGAGTCTGTTCACTAATCAAGAGCAGGTCTTTGCATGTCTTCCTGTCTCTATCTCTTTGACTGTTCACTGTTCAGGTCTTTGTGCTCTCTTTCAAATCACTGCTCATACCTGATTGGTTTTTCCTGCATCTCCCAAACTACCAATTAAATCACCTTTTTTGTATCCTGTTTCCATGTGATTCGGATTAGAACTTCTAAAAATTGCAGCTCCACTCTGCTGATTAGCAAATGGGTCCTTCCAGCCGCAGCCTGTCTTCCTCTCTGTCTGCTGCTGTGTCTGTGACTGTCTTTGTCCTCCTTCCTGTCTCGCTCCACATGTCTCTCTGCAGATGTAATTGTGTACTTATGGGTGTACGGTGTAGCCAGAGGCCTCTGGCGCTGTCAGCAAGCTTCCCTGCCTCATCCTTTCCGTCTGTCAACCCCTCAGTCTCCCTCTGACAGCCACCTGATTACTCGTTCGCTCACTGCCATGTAGGCACGGCGCTACACAGAAAACACAGCCGCAGCATCATTCTTGCAGAAGAGCACATAAACACACACAATACAAATGCCAAAAACTTGTCTGCACACCGCCCCCCTCAGGCCCCCTGTTCAATCAGAGCCGCTATTATGATTATTATAATAATGACACCAGTATGCTAATACCACACTGTACCAAGTCATTCATCAGATTTTGGGGGGGGGACAACAATTACTGCTGCTTTCATTACTAAGCATAAGATCTGCTTCCTTCACTTTGTATCATGCTGACTTTGCAACCTCAGAGACAGCAACATCTTTGTCCACTCTTGGATGGGACTGATGAGCAATGTTACAATTTTCTTATCCAGGAGTACAGTATTGTCATCTCAGCCCCTTAAAATGCTTACAAGTGATAATAATTTGTGTATTTTTTACCCAACAATCTTACAAAATTCTGTGAAACTCAAAGAACAAAAACAATATAAACCAAAGACTTACTTGTTATAAAACTAACTAAAGACTCAAACAATGTCTGAAGACTTCTCAAGTTTAAACTGAATTGCCACCTTTTTTCCTTTGCCACTGTAACTGATAAAATTAAACGTACATCTAAGTGATGTAGATGGTGCTAATATTTTATTGTTTTGTAGTCATCAAGAGCCCAGGTGGCCCGAGGACCATTTTGATCGAGACAAACGGCAAGCAGAGTGGGACTTCAGTAAAGAGTTCTTCTGTAATGTTCCAGGTAAGATTTAAAATAAAGAAATTACACCAAACATGTAAAAAGACACTGGTATGATAAAAAAGCATTAAAGTAATGGTATTTACTCTCTTAATAGGGATCTATTTTGAATGGAATTAAAAATAAAAAGTCATTACAAAAGAGAATGGATTATTAAAAAAAGTTACTGTTTACCCAGATAAGAAGAAGGGATAGCTGCATATCTGTTGCAGAGCATTTTTCAGCTACAAGATCTTTGTCAGGCAGATGGTAGAATTGTCTTTTTCTGTCCTAACTTTTATTAATTCAGGAAAGCTGGTTTCCCCATCTTAGTAATAAAACTCTTTTTCTGCAGGCGACAGTTACTCTAGACTGGTGTTCACATCAGCTGAAGGGAAGAGCCTGTGGAGTATTCAGGCCATCAAATCCATGTGCAATCTGGACAACACCAGGGTATGTATATAGGACAGCACGGTGATACAGTTGTTGCCATTGTTTGTTTAGTCATAACTTTTTAAACTATTTGTCTCTGTTCTCAGGTGCGTTCCCATCGTGACTACTGGAGTCTTTGTCAGCGCATCAATGATGCCTCCTGCTGTCCCAGCTGGACACTCGGTAATTACATTGCCGTCCTCACCAACAGGTCATCCTGTCAGAAGATCACAGAGCGTGACGTATCGCACACGCTCAAAATCCTGCGCTCGTGTGCCAAGTACTACCACAATGGCACTCTGGGACCTGACTGCTGGGACATGGCCCTGCGACGGAAAGACCAGCTCAAATGTGCCAATGTGCCCCGGAAGTGCACCAAGTACAACGCAGTCTACCAGATCCTTCACTTCCTGGTGGACAAAGACTTCCTTAGTCCCAAGAGCCTGGAGTATCCTCTACCTGTGCTCAAATACAGCATGCTCTTCTCCCCCACAGAGAAAGGAGAGTCTATGATGAACATTTACATGGACAATTTTGAGAACTGGAACTCCTCCGATGGTATCACCACAGTCACAGGGATTGAGTTTGGCATCAAACATGACCTCTTTCAGGACTACCTCCTCACGGACACAGTGTACCCTGCCATAGCCATAATGATCGTCCTGCTGGTCATGTGTGTGTACACACGCTCAGTTTTCATCACTCTAATGACAATAATAGCCATCATCAGCTCACTGATTGTGTCTTACTTTCTTTACCGAATGGTTTTCAACTTTGAGTTCTTCCCCTTCATGAATCTCACGGCCCTCATCATCCTGGTAGGCATCGGCGCAGATGACGCCTTCGTGCTTTGTGATGTGTGGAACTACACTAAGTTTGATAAGCCACATGCTGAGCTGTCGGAGACGGTCAGTGTGACTCTACAACATGCTGCGCTGTCTATGTTTGTCACCAGCTTCACCACCGCTGCAGCTTTTTATGCCAATTACGTCAGCAACATCACCGCCATACGCTGTTTTGGTGTCTACGCGGGCACTGCCATATTGGTGAACTACATTCTCATGGTGACATGGCTTCCAGCTGTGGTGGTGCTACATGAACGCTACCTGCCTAATATGTTCCCCTGCTCCAAGCCACCACACCAGGAGACAGGTTACTGCACCCGCACGTTCTGGGCAGGTCTTTGTCAGAAGGCCAACAAATGCCTGTTTACTGTCTCTGAGGCGTCAAGGATCTTCTTTGAAAAAGTGCTGCCATGCATCGTCATCAAACTGCGCTACCTCTGGCTCTTCTGGTTCCTCGCCATCACAGTAGGTGGGGCCTACGTGGTTTGTGTCAACCCAAAGATGAAGCTCCCATCTCTGGAGCTGGCAGAGTTTCAGGTGTTCCGTTCTTCGCACCCGTTTGAGCGCTACGACGCAGAGTACAAGAAACTTTTCATGTTCGAGAGGGTTCATCACGGCGAGGAGCTCCACATGCCCATCACCATCATCTGGGGCGTGACACCTGTGGATAACGGGGACCCCCTGAACCCCAAAAACAAGGGAAAGCTGATGCTGGATAGCAGCTTCAACATTGCCAGTCCAGCGTCTCAGCTGTGGATCCTCAACTTCTGCCAGAAGCTCAGAAACCAGAGCTTTGTCTTTCAGTCAGAGGAGCAGGACTTCACCAGTTGCTTCATCGAGACATTCAAACAGGTCAGGACTACTACATGTATTAAAGTGATGACGTGTGTACTAGTGGACATTGAAAGACATCTTACTAACACTACGTAGTACTGAATGTGATCTAATGAGAATATAAAAAAGATGTTGAAAAGTGTCTGTGAATATAATAAACTGTTACCTCCCCTTTATTGAACAGTGGATGGAGAACCAGGACTGTGAGGAGGCTTCTGTCTACCCCTGCTGCAGCCAGTCCACCTTCCCCTACAAGCAAGAGGTCTTTGAGTTGTGCATCAAGAGAGCCATCATGGAGCTGGATCGGAGTACTAACTACCATCTGGATAGCAAGACCCCTGGACCGCGATTCGACATCAATGACACCATCAGAGCTATAGTGTTAGAGTTCCAGAGTACCTACCTCTTCACACTGGCCTACGAGAAGATGTACCAGTTCTACAGTGAGGTAGGGCCTGTCACATTGATTTTTACACACAATTTCTCCTGTAGTTGTACTAACTTAGTCCTTGTTTGGTGGCACTTTATGTACAAGATAAGTTTTGTTTCTGCTTGTGACATTGATGATCGTGGTTCTGTCGTAGGTGGATGCCTGGATCACTGAGGAGTTGCGGTACGCCCCAGCAGGCCTCAGCCACGGCTGGTTCATCAGCAACCTGGAGTTCTATGACCTGCAGGACAGTCTGTCAGACGGCACTCTGGTGGCAATGGCACTGTCAGTGGCTGTGGCTTTCAGTGTCATGCTCCTGACTACCTGGAACGTCATCATCAGTCTATACGCCATTGTGTCGATCGCAGGGACCATATTCGTCACAGTCGGCTCCTTGGTACTCCTCGGCTGGGAGCTGAACGTTCTGGAGTCGGTTACCATTTCTGTTGCAGTGGGGCTGTCTGTGGACTTCGCCGTCCACTATGGTGTGGCCTACCGGCTCGCGCCAGAGCCTGACCGTGAAGGAAAGGTGATTTTCTCCCTCAGCCGCATGGGCTCTGCTATAGCTATGGCGGCACTGACCACCTTTGTTGCAGGGGCCATGATGATGCCCTCGACCGTATTAGCCTACACCCAGCTGGGCACGTTCATGATGCTGATCATGTGCATCAGCTGGGCCTTTGCTACGTTCTTCTTTCAGTGCATGTGCTGCTGCCTGGGACCCCAGGGGACCTGTGGCCAGATCCCCCTGCCCAAAAAGCTGCAGTGTCAGGTGTTCTCTGAGGTCACATCCACAGGCCCCTCATCTCAGGGGAAAGGCTCTGGCCTGGGGAAGTACCAGCTGGACAGCAGGGGTGGGGAGGTAGAGCATTATGAGTTAGAGCCATTGGCATCCAGTCAGAAAATTGAAGATAAACCCAGAGAGGAGCAGGAGGTGTGTGCCCAGCTTTTTAATGGAATTCCTCCTCACCACCACACCGGCCCTTATTCACATATCCATAATAAGAGCAAAACTGAGGCTGGCAGAAGTGGCCCTGACAATGGGCTTGTAGCCACACTGAGCACACCATCCAGGTGCCAGTACTCTCAAATCACTAACTGCACATGTGGGGACCCCCCTCCTCACCTGCCTCAACAGTGGACCCCTCACTCCTGTGCTCAGCCTCCCCAGGACTCTCCTTCCTGCCCTCCCACCCCTCAGCTCTTCCCCCTCTCAGGAAACACCCCAAGCAAACAAAATGCAGCCCTGTTGGCTACAAATCTGGACCCAGTCTACACACACATGGAGTGCCGTATGCACTATGTCCATGGTCCCCCTGCCCACTTCCACCCCTGCTCCCAGGGAAGAGTAGTGGCCCCCAGGCAAGGACCTGCCCACAGCTGCCATCTCAGGAAGTACTGTGTCCACACTGCAAGCCTGCTGGCTGGTTCGGCCAGAGAGCAGAGATCCACGACCACAGCTTTGAACCAGGACACAGGCCCAGCTCCTGGTTCAGTCACTCTGGGACAAGAGAATGATCATAGACATGAAATGGGCCCCTCCAGCCCTGACAGTAGCCAAAATATCAGCACCCCAGCCCCAACACAACCTCAGACTCAATGCCCTTCCCCCTCACTGGGTTCACCACACACAACCAGTCTTGAAAGACAGAAGGCAAAGGACAGTGACCATTGTTGTGGTGAGAACCATGTGTCCAGCACAACCACAGACACAACAATGCAAATGGATTCTTGTGGTAAAATCCCTGGCAACCAGGAGAAGCTCAAAAGTGTTCCCGTCACACGGGAGGAACGTGTCAAAAAGTGCAAGCAGAACTCCAAAACACAGCGGGCGTCCTCCGCCTCTCCAAAGAAACTCTACTGTTTTAACAGGATGTTGAAAGTGAAGTGCAATTCAGCTTCAGAGTTTAACGTCCCACAAACTGAAACCAGCGTGCCTCCTATTGCAATAAACACTAATCACTCTTCTGAGAGCTTATGTTGATGATAAATTGCTATTTTAAAGAACTCGATCCAGAACAAACGGCCAATGTCCAAAAAAAGGAATGACACATAACAATTTACCGTATCTGTGCAATCAAACAAGGTTTGTGATGTGTTTGTTGACCAAGTGCCTCAATGTGTTTCATAAAACAGCACGGGAATATATTCTGTTTACATGTCTCTTGTACTCACCAGGTCTTCATGTGCCAGACTGTGTTTTATTTTACGGTGAAACACACACTATTATTAAAGCTATACCATTATGGGAAAGTAATGGTCTTTTCACAATGACACCTCCATGAAATTTTAATAATTGAAGTGTTACACTGCAGCCATTTGCACCGACATGAATCGTACAGTATCTGTATTGTGATATTGTGTGTAATTATCAATATATGTTGTCAGATATGATCACATCAACTGTAACAGAAATGTGCCACATTTTACAAGTAAAAGTCGATGCCCGACACTTCTTGTATTTGTGGGAGATAAATTCTCAGTGTGCTCTCGTGTTCACGTCACCACATGCCTCATATGTACTGTATGATTAAACTGTCTTTTTTTAATCACTATTGTCCTGCTGTCTCCTATTGTCTGCTCTTCCAGTCTTTTGTACACTCGCACAAACACACACATACTTGGACTATAAAGTGAGATGAGGCTTTGTTCAAAGAAGACGTTATGTCTATAATCATAACTGTACACCTGTTTAATTGTCTCATAACTGCTGGCGCCTTCAGTGCTATCTGTTTCATCTGACCTGAGGTCATTGACTGGGCTGGGCTGCTCTTTATGCTTGTGTAGACTTTCAGATTTTATTACTTTACTTATAACATATCTACTCAGTTCCTTTGTGTTATGTGCCTCAGTTCACGATTTACATTAACTGAAAGAAGTGCTCTAACACTGGTACAAAGCAAGCAAGCAACCAAGCTGCCATCAGCTGCTTGCTTGTCTAAAAATATATATATATCTCTTGAATCAATATGTTTACAATAACAAAGGACGAAATGAGCATGTGTATCTGAACAGAGCTGTTTGTAGGGATTCCCCTCAGATCTATGGGCTTTAGCATCTTTCAGCTGTTGTTTTGGTTTTCTGTCCCGCAACTTGGCTGTTTAGGTTCAGTCTCAGTGTCATGGCAACATTTGGGGCAAAAAGTAAGCTGTTTTCAGCTAAAGAGCTCTGATATACCCACCAAAGGTTCCAGTACCCAGTACCAAACGGGAAAATTAAGCATCTATGTAGCTGGGGATTTAACGGCTACACTATTTTGGTCTCTCTCTTAGTAAATCACAAGACATTAGTTTCAACATGAAAGGCAGGGCGAATACTGTAATTACACCATTCATCTTTCCTCAGGGGTCCAGCAGCACGACTCCTAACGGACGCTTGTATCTGCTAGATGTGTAAATAGATAATTGTATGCTCACCAGTTTGTTTCTGCTGTTTGTTGTTGCACGTTTAATTCACTTAGCAGCAGTATGTCCTCAACTGTGGACCTCCTCTATTCCTTATAGAGCTGTCTGTCCAAACAGGCGACAGGTGTAGACATAATATCCCTCCTTTTTCATCCCTCCTTCCCTCTGTGACCCCTCAACCTCAATCTCTCTGTCTTTCTTTCTGCTACTTAATCCATTCCAACCAAGTGCAGAAGACACCTGTTTCCCCAGAGGTCAGCTGGGAAAAGAAGTGGTCGCTGTCTCTGATCGTCTTTCTGCTCCCCATCTTTCCTCCAGCATGGAATGTGGAGGCTGATCTGCTCCCAGTTAAGTTTCACAGTGGGTTAGAGCTGGGGAAAGTGGAATTCTTACTGAAGCACAAAGCTAAATTAACGTTTTACTGCATTTCTTTTGGAATTTCCAAACCAATCTTTTTTTTCTCACCATCTTCAAAGGCGGCTTTGACATCTCAAAGTTACTGTTTTCTTTTGTGTCCCAAAACACTTTTCACATTGTGGTTTGCACGTGTCTGTGGAAACACGATTAACCCTTCGCAAGGCATTAGTTTCAAACATGAAAAGCTGGTTTCCACCACAACCTTGGCTCAGAACAGCAGCTGGAAAAAAGGGGATGGGTGATGTGCCTGCAGCTTGAAAACATTTCCCCTTTCAGGCAGGCTGATGGTGGCAGAGAAGGGAGGAAAAGTACCACGATGTTTTCGCTGGTTCTTTCCTCTCATCCTCGTCACGCCCCTTAACCCCAAAAACAAACTTCCACAAACAAACAAGCCCTATTAAACACATTACATTAGTGAACCACCCACACTGGGCTCACTTGATGCTTCATGTGTTGAAGGAAAGATCTTATGTTGGCTCATAGAGATCAGCTTGTGTTCCCCTTTAGCCTCAGATCCCCCATGGCCGCCTTTATTCTCCTCCCCCTCTCCATCACTGCGGTGAAGATGAGTCCACGTCCTTCAGAGGATCCCTCCTCAGACTTGCGTGAGCAACCCTGTAATTATATTTGCTTAAACAGAGGTCAAATATTAGCTCTGGCCAGGGGGCAGGGTTTATTACATTTCCCTGCGAGGGAGAATCTCAGAAGCATGTGTGTCTGTGCTAAGTATATTCTGCAGGCCTGAAATAACTGAAGAGGCCGCGGAGCTGGAGAGCTTGTTTACAAGGCAAACATTTGCTTCCACTTTTCAAATTAGATTTTGGTGGAGCTGCTGGACTGCTCCAGATTTATGGAAGTGAGACAGGTTTCCCTTCTTTCTCATCTGATAACTGGATGTTTTTTTTCCATTAATGTTTTTATCTATGGAGCCCCTCTATCTACTTACACCCATCCATCCATGGAAAGATGGGTTAAGTTTCTTAGTCCACAAAACATTTCTGGAGCTTCAACAAGCTGGGTACTTGTTTTAAAATGTTTAAAGTGAACCCCA
>JBBPCS010000238.1:242981-256841 GCA_037974645.1 Hollardia meadi
TCCTGGCTCTTAGCCTGGTCTGGAGCAGGCTAGCTCCACAGGATAAATCTCCATGGTGACTTATGCCATAACATATGTGACATGCTGTCATGCAACCGGATCACGGCTAACTTCAGCCCGGATGACTGGGAAATCCCAGCTTAATCCCCTATCTAGGTTTTGTGCAACGGGCCCCAGATCAGCCTGATCAGCTTCAGTGTCCAATCAATAGCTGATATCCAATAAGGAGGCATTTTGGTCAGTAAAAGACTTCTGTGAAGGCTGCTCTCGTGTATCCTCGCTCGTGGCTCCTCAGAGATCTCTCCTTGCTCCTCAATCAGAGCTTTGGGATGGAGTGCAAAATGTCAAATCACAACGACTTCCAGTTCACGTGAGGAGCGAGGAGATATCAAGTAAGGGAAATGAGATGTACTCTTTGTGTATTCCTATTCCTATCTGTGTGGGTGTGGCCTTCCTCCTTCACTCTCCTGGCTTCCAGCACTGCTTTCTGCACACCTTCCCTGCATCAGCCTCGTTAGCCCTGCCCTGTTCCCAGTGTGTCCCCCAGACTGTCACCTCCTTTTGTTCTCTTGTTTCTTCACCTCATTCTCCTCACCTGAGTTTTTCCGCCCCATCTCTCCACCTGCACTTCATTCCCTCGTCGGTTTAGTTTGTATTTCAGTCCAGTTTTGACTTCAGTCTTTGTTGAGTCATCTGCTTTGTTTGCCTGTCTCAGGGTTTCTGTGCTGAAATCTTCAATAAATACTCAACTATTGATCCTGCCTGGATCAATTTAAAGCTCCATTTGGGTCCAAATGCTCAACTAATCTCATGACAATAAGTTAACAAGGGAATTAAGCTCATCTTGGTTCAGTAAAAGAGAGAAACTCAAATTCAGAAGGTGTACGGTTGTATTTTTCTGTTAGTAAGGAAAATAGGTGTAAGAATTTTTCCTTTCTTGGCATTTTGTGAGTTTGTTTTGTTTACTTATTAGAAGAAACCCAAAGAGAGCTTGTGAAACTTAGCAAACCTGCTGCTTGTTTACATCCCCCAGCTGAAACTACGGGGGACGTCTTTGACATAATGTCCACACAGCTGTTTCTTCACATTCTGTTGGTAATGTTTATTTTTTGAACATTTTAAACTAAAATTATGGCTATATCTAACAAATTGCACCTTTAAAGGCATTTTCCATACTTTCAGAAATGCAGTTTCACTTTCTTATTGAGAGATAGACAACAAGAATATCTAAACTCTTATATCTCTTTGTTAAATGTCAATCAAAAGCTTATTGATGGTTAGCTTAGCCTACATAAAGACTGCAAACAAGGGCAAACACCTAGCCTGTCTCTGTCCAGAGTAAAAACAATGTTACAACCAAAACTTAAAAGCTCACTAATTAACATCTTTTATCAATAACATTATACTTATAACACTTAAGGGCAAATGCAACAAGTTGTTAACGTTGTTAGGTCTCTCCTGGTTGCCGAGCACTGTCACATAGATGACAAGACTCACAACTATCTGCGCCCTGCCAAGAAATAGTCTAGTGTTTTTACACTTAAAATTTTGTTTAGATTAAACAAATTACGTATAAAATGTTAATTTGGGAACCTTAGAGGACCTCAAAATAATGAATGCTTCCTTGAAAGAAAGTAAAATATATTTCAAGGCTCAAAATTAAGCAGACACAATGTAGCCTTCCTAACTGTTGTGACAGTTTAAAGTCAGAAAAACTGTACCTTTAAGGAACTCCTTGGAGACGATGCACACAGTCTTCCTGCTGCCCCAGATGGCATCTCTGATGTTGGAAAGATGATCCTCACCTGGCAGGAAGTCTCTGGCCTCAAAACAACAGCGGAAGATGTTCTCTTCTGAAAACTGGTTGTCCAGCTTCTTCAGCAAAGCAGCCTCCACCCACCTGTAGTCACTGTTGCTAAAGCAGAGGAAGGCATCGTACTGCACCTCGTCCACAGGAGATGTCGGTTTTGGGCCTTCCAGAACCCGACCCACAATCTTTTTGTAGATGATGAATATGTGCCCTCGGAGACGGGCGTAAACAATCCCGCTGAGGATAACCGTGACAATGAGGAGAGCAGAGAAGATGAAGAGAGCAAACTTAAGATCTTGGACGGCTTCTTCGTCGTCTTTCTCACACGGTTCAACAATCGTGAAGTAATCCAGTAGAGGAAGGTTAGAGAGAGCAGCTGGAAACTCACATCTGTACTCCTCCACTGGACCCAGGAAGGTTATATTGGTCACGTTCAGCCACGTCAGGAAGCTCTCCAGATGGCAATCGCAGTGAAACCGATTTCCTGCAAGACTGAGGAAGCTGAGAGACTGAAAAGTCACAGGGTCAGGGGAGGCTAGGAAGTTGCTTGAGAGGTGGAGTAGTTTCAGACTGAGCGGAAAGACATCCGGCTGCAGATAAGTTAAGGCATTAAACGAGAGGTCGATCTCTATGATCGAGCTCAGACCAACAAAAATTCCTTGTGGGAGAGTCGCGAGTGAATTGAAGCTTAAATTTAGAGCGAGCAGATTCTCGAGATGATCAAACAAGTCAAGGCAATTCCCCTGTGCCCAAACTATCTGCAGGGAACTGTCATGAATATCCAACACTTGCAAACTACTATTATTAGGTACTGAAACATTCGGACTTAGTGTGCAAAAATGAATGAAGTTGCCACCATAGAAGAAATTCTGGAGACGATTGAAATGAGATAAAATGACATAAACATCCTCCAAGTTCGTTAATCTATTATCTGCAACGTCCACATGGATACTGTTAATGCCCAAGTCAATGATACTGCTTAGTGATTTCAACTTATTGTCGCCCAAAAGGAGAAAATCTAAGTTTGGTAAAGACGCAGGAAAACCCAGGTCTCGCAGTGAGTTTCCTGTCAGATATAACGCACGTAAATTTGGAAGGCCACTGAATGCTTTGTATCCCAATGCACCAATGTGGTTGTTAGACAAATCCAACACTCTAAGGTCTGTCAGATTTGTGAATGTGTGGGAATATATTTCTCCTAGCAGGTTGGATGACAGGTTTAGCATTCGCAAATGTCCCTGAAGTCCATTGAAGGCATTTCTGTTAATCTGATTGATTTTGTTATTGGAAATGTCTATAATTTTTGCATCCTTTAGAGGACTAAAAACAGCCCTCTGCAAAGCAAATATCCAACTTTTTGACAGATCTAAAATGTTAACTGTGCTGTTCGTGAGGCCTTTGAATGTGCTTTCATCTGGATCAGGGAGGTTGTCATGTCCAAATCCTTTGCCCATGTGTCCAGAGAATATAAGATGAGCAATTGGAGTTCCCTCTACCGCTTTGAAAAGTTGACGTGATGTATTCAAGCTTAACGCATTGCTGGATAAGTCAAGGATTTTAAACGCCATCCATCTGAAAGGGTTCCCGCACCTTTCCCAGTCAAAGTCTCCACTATCCATTTTGTGTAAGGGATTGGAGTTCAAGTTCAGGAGTTTCAAGTATTTCCCCTGGAAACCAGCGAGGTCCTCTTCACATAATCTTTCAATTTTATTCAATTTGAGGTTTAGCTCTGTGAACTTAGTGAGTTTTGAAAAGAACAGTCCAGGTCGAAGTGTCACTATTCCATTACCAAAGAGATCAAGCGTTTCTAAGGACAGAAGCGGCTGTAGATAGCTTTCTGCCAATATGGAGTCTTTCAAATTGCAATGATCCATAAAGAGATGTTGTAAATTGAACAGTCCTGCAAATGATCTTGGCTCCAGCTGAAGGCCAACATTGAATCCAAGGACCAACTGTGTCAATTTTCTCTGCCTGAGGAATGCGTTGTTCCTTATAACAAGCGGCATATTCTGCATTCCAAGATCTAATTTTAGCAACTGGCCATAGCTTCTGAGCGAGGTGCTGTTGATCTCACTGATGTAGTTCATCTCCAGGAACAGGTGGGTGATGTTGGGAGGCAGAACAGGAACCCAGTAGTGGTGCTGTGAGGCGCAAGCAGCTACGAGGCCGTACAAAGAACATGATTGGTAGCATGTGGATACCTGCAGGTGGGAAGGTTACATTATGTTTGTTAATTGAATAACTGAACTCCACAGTTAGAGGAATCATTCAACATTTTAGAAAATATGCTTATTCACTTTGTTGCTGGGAGTTAGACAAGATGATCGATACCTCTCTCACAGCTGTATCGAGCCGCCGTATCAAGTTCCTGCCGGACTCAATCACGAGCATGGCTCAGCTGTCAATCACCCCGTTTTTATAGCATCAAAACACTAATTAAAACCAAACTTATCAGAAAAATTAACACCTGAACATAAATCAGTGTGATAAGAACTACCTAAAATGACAGAAACCATCTTTGGGAAAAATTTGAAATTTGAGGTGTACTTTGAGTTTTTAGTTTGTTCCATGTCCTATCTGATATCATTCACAGGGGGGAGTTTATGACCTATATTGCAGTCAGCCACCAGGGGGCGATCAAAATGTTTTGGCTTCACTTTTGGAGAGCTCTCATGTTGTCTATCTTTATATGCAGTCAATGCTTCATATTTATTACACAGATATGAGAGTGTTAGTCCATCTTCTCATCTGACTCTCAGCAAGAAAGTGATTGAGCATATTTCCTAAATTATCAAACTATTTCTTTAATTCTTGTCAGGCAGGAATCTGATTATGAGATTAGTTGTATATGTCTTAAAAATCATTTCTGGTTACTGTCTTCTTACTTTCCAGTTTGCAAAAAGCAAAGTACTAATGATCAGTGTTGAGCTCGATGTTACTCACATACCTGTAGGTTTAAACCAATGAAAACCAACTGAAGGGCCAGCGTCCACATGCTGTCCTCACCCTAACAAGACATCCAAAGAGTAAAAGTTAGCAAAGGTTAAAGGATGTGATGTTGTTGCACTGGCTCACCAGAGCAAATATTAGTGAAGACAGGTAGGTATGTGAACATTCGGCAGGGAAAAGGAGGAAAATGTGCCAGACTGTTTGCTTTAGCAGGTTCATGGTTCACTGATGCAGTTTTAGTGTCACACTGTTTGGTACACAACCGTTCATGCCTGGTATGAGCTTTAATAATAAAGCTCCATTCAAATAGTTGACATGTTTGCCATGAGCTAATGTGTTATATTGTATTCTTGTTTGTGGCATGTAAAATGTGTGAGGCTTTAAATTTATAAGTCTACTAACAGTTTGTCACATTCAATCCTGCACTATTTAAGCAAACAGACATTAAATTATTATTTATTTCCCATCTAAAAGGAACTTTCCACATTGAGTTCAGTTTACATGTCTGGATAAGTTCTCCACTGCCTGTGGAAACATGGAGGTTGTATAAAGTATTCTGTGGCTCGAGAGGAACTTTCTAAACCCTGAAGAAACACTATATAGATTATATTAAATTACACTATATGGGGAATATAGGACCAGCGTATTTTGGAGTATGGCTCATAGTTGAAAGTCAAGATATCTCAAACCCTGCTGCATCAATTTTGACTTTTTTTTTCTTTTAATCCTCCAACTTTAGGGAACTACAAAAGTCGCTGGATTACTCCTTTAATAATTAATTCTGGGTAATCCTTAACCCAAACATATTCCTTATAACTTTAAAATATGTTTTTTTTTAATATCTTTTATCATGAACCACACTTTTCCTTCATTAGCGTCTCACCATCATACAGATTTATATTCCGCACCTTGATATCGCTCCGCGTTTTCAAAATAAATGACATGAATTGAGCTGCACTTAAATGTTTGTGTGAGACTTAATTACTGAACAGGTAGACTGACACTTTAATACACAATGTGGGCCGTTTTAACGGCATTTGTCTGCATCGGTCGAGTCGGAAACAACCAGCAGCGGAGACATGTTTCAACGACTCAAATATTTTACTGACTTTCAAGAAAGCGAAGAAACCCAATAAAAAATAAACGCGTCGCTTAGGCTACTAAGTTCCTGACCACATAACCCTCTGGTCATTTGTAGTTTACTGTGATAATGAAGTGAAAGTCCTACCTGTGTGACTGTGATATGTAAAGTGGGAGTAACATTGGCGGAGTTTCTTGTGTGAACAGAGTCGGTACCTCCTCCGTGTGGAGCCCCCCCCTGTTTGACTAACCGCTGCAATCTGCCCCAAGAGCAGTAAACATCATTTTCTGTCCGTCTGACAACACAGGGGAAAGTCGCAATTTCGCAAATGACCAAACATCTTCTTCCTCTTTCGAGTACAACTTTTCTCTCACTGTGTCGCTCCATTTGTTTCATTGGGTCCTCCTCCTACCAATACTACTATCATACTACTCGAAATGCTACCATTGCTACTCAGAGGCGTAGTACAGGCCCTGCCTCTCAAGTGATTGACTTCTGAGAAATAGGCCTATGTGTGATCAAAGAAGAACTTGCATTGAATTAAAAAGTGCCATTTGCAATATTTCCCCTCAAAAACAGCAAACCTATCTCTGATCGTAGCTTTCTTTCTTTCTTTCTTTTCTTTTTTCCTGGTAAAATAGTCAATAGCAATCTATAACAAAATTATATACAGGTTATATATAGATTATTGGAGGCTTATTAGGCTACAAGTTGGGTAAATTATGGTCCACACCAGGTGGATAGCTAGCATATAAATTATTATGGCATGCTAGTCATATAGCCTATAGATGGTAAGAATGTGGGCTTCAACTAGTACCTAGCGTGCACTAGGACCGGTCATAATATAGTATAGGATATATATAAATAGTAGGCTATGCACTGTGGCCTGTCGTAACTACACCTCTGCTGCTTCTGCTGCTTATTTTACTACTACTAGGCTATCACACTCTTTTTTCTATGGGAGTTCTGACACTTTGTTAGAGGTGGAAGAAGCACTCAGATCATGTCCTTAATTAAAATAGCACTACTACAGTGTAATCTGTTACAAGTAAAAGTCATGCATTTACATTTTTACTTAAGTAGATGTACAAAAGCGTTAGCCTAAAAATATACTTTGAGTACCAAAAATAAAAGCACGATTAATTATCGAGGCATTAATGTGGTCATAGTTTTAATGTTGAAGCTGGTGGAGGTGGTTTATCTGCTGTGTGGCTTGTGAGTTTCCTTCTGGATGCAATTAAGTTTGATCTTAATCTGTAATATTACACTGTGATTTATTTGTCGGTTATATGTATTTTGTATTATTAAACTAAGTCTGCAAAGTAATTAGTCACTGAAGTCGTCAAATAGTGGAGTAAAAGGCACAATATTTATGAACTGTATCGGAGTGGACGTGGCAGAAAATGGAAATACTCAAGTAAAATACAAGTACCTCAAAGTTTTTACTTAAGTACAGTAGTTGAGTAAATGTACTTAGTTACTTTACTTTAGGACTGCACTTGTGTGTACTTAGGTACATGTCACCACTGACTAAGATATAACCAGCAGAATTTGAACAGCAGAACTATTTCTGCTGTTATTACTACTACTAAGCTACAACTACTATCACTGCTACACCTCTACTACTGCAACAACTACTTTGTCGTACCAGTTACTACAAAAGATTCCATCCCCGCTACTGCTGTGAAGTATTACAGACAGGCCTAGTTTTGCTGTGACATTCTGTATCTCTCCTCAAATTGGATTTTAGGAATAAAGAATGAAATATGATGGATTTAACAGTTTTATCTGTTTCTTACATTTCATTCCCTTCTTTTTCAGTGGAGTTTGTGATGTTAGATGTCACTCTCCAGTAGCTACATCAACATGGGCCTAAATCCACTACACATTTTGTCATCTAGACTTAAATGTGCTTGATGAATGTGTGTGGAGGCAGTTCAGTGGGGAACTATATGCCCGTGACTGTTTCGCCCCCCACCCCCAAATAAAGTGAAGCTATCAAGCAACAGTTTGCTTTCTCCCTGCATGGATGACCTGTAATTCATTAATTTTTCCACATGGTGGGGCAGTCAGCCTGTGTTTAGAGAATGGCTGAAAGAATATATATATAAAAAACAAAACAGACATGTCCTTCATTCATATTTTTATAATTTAATAATGTTCCAGCATGAACTTCATTTTTATTCATTTTTATTACATTGTTTCTGTTGTATGTGAGTTTATAGTGACCTCATCTCCTTCTACAGTGTTTAAAACCTGTCCAAAGCTGTCTCTGTAGGTCTGTCTTCGATGTTCGATCTGTACATTCACATGTCGTGCTTCAACTGTCTCTCCCAGGCTGTTTTCTTAGGTGTCACTCGTCACTTGCTATAAACCGTGCGCTTCGTTCTCCGGAGCTTTGAGCGCACTGGCGCTCTCCATCTTCCCTCTTCCGCTGAGGACGTGATGGGCCAGAAAAACCACCAACACGATAAAAAAGACAGTGCACACTATTATCCCCACAAGACCCCCCACTGTCAGCCCTGACGGTTGCCTTGTTGGATCCGGATATGGCACAGGTGATGCTGTGAGGATGCTTGGGATCGTGGCCGCTCCGGAGCCCTCAGACCCTCCATCTGTGTCCGTGTCATCCCCGTTTTTTACGCACATGTAATGGTCAACTAGCGTGTATCCTGGAGAGCATGTGCACACATAGCTGCCGAACGTGTTTTCACAATCCTGATCACAGTACGAGAAGGAGCACTCGTCCATGTCAATGCAAACCATGTTGGCTTCCCTTTCCTCTGCTATGTAACCATCAGGGCAGTAACACTGGAACCTGTCGTTCGGGTCGCACTCGGCGGCGCATTCGTCGTACCCGCAGTGGAGTTTACACTTGTTGGGTGACGTTGGGTCCTCTTTATATCCGTCATAACAAGAGCACTTGTAGCTACCGGGAGTGTTGGTGCAAATGTGCTCACAGGGAGCGGACACGCACTCGTCCATGTCGACGCACAAGCCGCCGGTCATCTTGAATCCATCCTTGCAGACGCACTGAAACCCGCCGAGGGTGTTGACGCACATGAAGTTCTCCCCGGGACACTGCCGCTCGTCCGTGCAGTCGTTGAAGTCCACGCACGACCTGCCGTCCGGCGCCAGCTTAAAGCCGTGGTCACACATGCACGCGTAAGAGTCTCCGTTTTTGTAGCAGCCATGCGCGCACCGCAGGGCCACGCACGGATCTCCTTGGGCATCTTCGCAGGTGACTTTATTCGCAGGGCTGACGGTTTGTCCCGGCGGGCAGTAGCAGGAGGGCACATGTTTGGGGTCCACTGCGCATTTGTACTCACACCCACCCTCTTGTATCTCGCAGCTCCAGGGCGCCTGCAGCCACTGTTCGGAGAAGCAGATGTATGTAGTCTCTGCTGGCATTCGGATAGCGGTGCTTCCAGGGGGCAGAGACAGGACATCTTCGCCTCCAAACCCCATGGGGGTCCTGTAGGTGACAGACTCGCCATCTGCAACCTCGAGACTTTTGCACGGCTCTATGAAGCTGTACTCACAGAGAAATCCGGCCGCACGTTCGTCGCATGGTTCCTGGATCCATTTAAAGTCGTCCTCTCGGGAAACTGAGACGCAGCGACGAGAAGAGCAGCTGCTGTCGAAAGTTGTCGCCCAGTTGGAGAAGTCACTTTCGCTGTCTCCAGTCACCCACTGGAAGCCTTTCAGCTCGGCAGAAGCGTCCGGGCAGCCGGTCGTTAGATGTAAACCGATCCAGAACCGGCCCGTAAAGTTTCCCAACAAAATAAAAAGAATATCATGGGATACAGTCGAGCGCACTGTCATGAAGTGGCCGCCCAGATGTCCACATTGATTCTGCGCCGTCTTGAAGTCGTTGGGGTCGTTGAATACAGTGAAACACTGGTTCCCGATGCAGTAACCGCTACTCGGCTCTATCCCGCCGGCTCTTCCCATCAGGAAAGTGCACACGACGACAAACGACGTTACATCCTTCATGATTGAACCTTGGTTGTGTCCCTTTAAGTTCTCGCGTGTTCCAGCAGCTTATAGGCTTGTTTGTTAGAGAAAATGTTTTGCTCGCATTTATAACCCCCCAACTCCATGTTGGTGCCCCCGCGGAGGAAGGAAGTAGCTGCGGCGCTCAGTGTTCCTCCACAAACTTTCTCTTCGGCACGACGGACCAGTGGAACCACATCCCCAACGCGCGGATTTTACGCACTTACGCAGCGAAGCCGCGCGCACGCAAAGAGGGGCATCTACCCGACGCCCTCTATTTGCAGTAGCCCCTCCTCTCTACACAAAATGTCAGTAGTAAACCGTTTAGTCTCGTGGTCGGACTTTAAATCCAGTTTTCCTTGAAGCCAGATCACATATCTTACAGTGAGGCGACACGGTTACACCTTTCCAACACACTTTCTCTTGTTTTACACAGAACATGAACGCTACATCTCAAAACAAGGCAGAATGAGGAGGAGACTGAAAATCTTAAAATATATTGACTCTCATCTGACAAAAGTTCACCAGTGAATTGTACGAATCTGTTTTTTTTTTTTTTTTTTTTTTGCTTGTTTGGAGAAACTTAAGATAATATTATCACATTGACTCCACTCCCATTTAGTGTAATATAAAGACAACTACCAACTCTGAGTGTATGTGATATGGTAAAAGGAGAAAGAAAGACATATTGGCAATGCAAAGGAAGGTTATTTCTTCACCAACTAGTGTAGGTTTACACTTTCTCCTCCTGACACATTTATTTATAGCTTGTTATTTATAATTATTCTGTAATGACATGGTTTGTTCTATGTGTGTTGGTGTCATAGAGGCAGCTCAGTGTCAGTAAAAAATAGTATAAATGTAAATAAATATGAACCTTTTATAGGTGTCACACCAATATGCAGTTTGTGTGTAAAGTTACAATACATGTTAAACAACATCTTGATTTTCTCCAGAGGCTTAAAAATATCTGACGCATAAATAGAAAACAACAAAACAACCCTGGTCGCCAACTTTCAGTCTTTTAATTCATCACTCGACATATTAAAACACACAAAAAAATCAAACAAGTGAAAGCTTGCAATAAGCCTGTCATACAGACAGTGTAATGGCTGCGCGCATCAGAATGAGGTGCAAGTGTGACCATATAGCAGCACAGTTTTACATTCATGTTTAGTTGATCTCTCAGAGCCTGCAGCACAGCGTCCGTGGCACCAAGAGCAGCCTGTTATACAGTAAAGTTAAGATGGACAGCCAGTGTAGCACCTCAGGATTATCAGTGAATATGGTAACATGTAATACTACATTTCTAATGCTCTGATGCACATAAACCAACGGAACTGTAACGCTTCTGTTTGGTATTATTTGCAGTATATATATACAATGTAATGTCTTGTCCACTTGTCCAGACTATATGCTTGTGAAAATGGTCCCCTTCAATACTGTGTATCTGACTCAAACGTCATAAAGAAAAAAAACAAAACATATTACATATTTCATGAGCAAAGATCAGTCACAGTGAGTCACACGCCAGCAAATAATGTGACTAAAAGGAACATTCAGACCATCAATACTAAAAGTATAAAGTGTTACTTCAACAAAAGAAAAAAAACAACATAATTTTAACTTAGGTACTTCACAAATACATTGTGTATTACAGTGTAATTAGACTGCAACAAAGTGACATCAAGCATAAACCTGGTTCTGTTGTGAGAGAATCATATCATTCATCTGACCTATATTTCTGGATTTGTAACTCTTTTGATGAGAATGGACTAAAATGATAGAAAGTGACCTTACTAATTTATAGCATTACTATTAGACTTTCTTTTTGAGTAAAATAATCCCATTTAACTCCAAAAATTGGCCTAATTGAGAAGGAAATCCCTTTTTAAAAAAAAATAAAAATAAAGAACAATTCTTTACAGAAATCTATGAAACATTCCCAAAGCATTAAGCTGATTTCCTTTAAAGTTCCATAGCTTCATTTAACGTGCATTCACTACTATATGACTTCAGTGATTGCTTGCTGCCTTAAAAGATTAACAGTTTCCCATTGACACTGCCTGTGGGTGAGTGAAAAAGTCCCACACTGTACACATCCTCACAGGCGCGATTAAAGGACTTGCGAGTCGTTTTTTGACTGTTTGTCGAAGGATAGCCTCTTATACGTCTCGGTGGTCACCTGCTGCAGGTAGAAGATGTCGATGTTTGAATGTTTGAAGGAGTCAAGCTCGAATCTGCCGCAACGTTTGGCCGCGTTGTGGACCAGGAAAAACAGCAGCGCGGCGCCCAGCACCATGAACACGGTGATACCCAGGACGCTGCCGGCCTTGATGTAAGAGGGCACTGCGGAGGGGTGAGCGCCGGCTGCTGTGGGGTACGGATGTGTGGAGCCTGATCCGTCCTCCTCATCCTCCTCCTCCTCTTCGATGGGGCCACACATGTACTCTTTGTGCAGCTTGAAGCCCTCGTCGCACGAACACCTGAAGCCACCGAAAAGGTTCTCACACTTGTGATCGCACTGCTTCTCGAGCTCACATTCATTGATGTCGCTGCAGATGGCTGTGCTGTTCTTTAGGTCTAGAATGTAGCCATCGGGGCAGAAGCACTGGCGCATGTCCTCATTTGGATTGTCAGGGTTTGGGATGCACGTGGCCGGGCAGTCTCTCTCTGCGCAGTGCTTGTCACACTTGGTGGGATCTCTGGCTGACATCCTGTACCCCGTCCGGCACGCGCACCCATAAATCCCATTGGATTTCTCGCACAGCATGTGCTCACACTTTTCACAAATGCTCACGTCCAGGCACACTCCATCCTCGGCCTCGAAGCCATCTTTGCACCTGCACTCGAAGTCTCCCTGGGTGTTCTCACACTCCTCGCCCTCACCTGTGCACGGGTCCTCCTCTTCACACTCATTCACGTCCACGCAGCTCCCCCCGTCCTGCGCCAGCCGGTAGCCTTTGCTGCACTTGCACGCGTAGATGTCACCCTCCTGTTGGCACTCGTGCGCACAGCGGGCGCACAGATCGGCGGTGCAGGTGATCTTGTTGGAATGGAGAGTTTGCCCCGCGGGACACGTGCAGGTGTGTGTTGTAGAGTTGCAGCTGTGCTCGCAGCCGCCCCGCATCACCTCGCAGCTCCAGGGTGCTCGCATCCAATCCCTCGAGAAACACACATGCTTCGAGTCCGGATGTTTGGCACCAACCTTTTCCGCCACGGCGATGGTTCCTGGTGGAAACGTTTCGGAATGGTGCACCTCGAAGCCCATAGGGGCCGTGTACTTCACCTGTGCGCCTCCACCGGCCTGCAAGCCGCTGCAAGGCTCCTCCAGTGTATATTGGCACAGAAATCCGTTGCGGTTTTCGCTGCACGGCGCCCACAACACAGTGAAGTTCCGCCCCATCGACACGGAGATGGAGGAGCAGGTTTGGAGACCTGCCGCATCTACCTCTGCTATGCTGCCGGAGTTGCGCAGCCAGTAACTCCCGCTGAGTCCGCCGGGTAGACTCGTAAATATTGCCACTATGTCTGTGGAGCTGAACTTGAATAACTGTCCACCCGAGTCTTTGCAGCTTTTCTGTGCGCCTGGAAAATCAACGGGCTCCCGGAAAAGCGCAAAACACTGATTCCCGATGCAATGGCCGCCCTGAGAGAGGACCGTTTCTTCCAGCCCGCAGAGGAAAACCACACAAATAAGCAGTGCGTTTACTGTAGGAATCATGATGTCGATGTTAGAACAGCTGGTGATATAAACGTGTTGGACGATCCGAAGCTGATACAGTGACTGGAAGCTGAACATAGTCCCCATTTATAAAAGCCTCCAACTCTATTTATTTAGTCGGACCAGGCGAGGAAGGAAGTTCCGTCCTGGCCCGTGGTTTAAGCCCCGGTCTGATTGCTCAACCCCCACACTGTCCAAACTCCTTATCACAAAGAGACTGGCCCATCAAAACACACACACACACACACACACACACACACACACACACACACACACACACACACACACACACACACACAC
>JBBPCS010000238.1:266815-292066 GCA_037974645.1 Hollardia meadi
AAAAATATAACATTTGAAATGCTGATATGTTTGGGCCTTCTCTGAAGGCCTAGAAGGCCCTGAGGGTTCCCCTCTGGGGTTCTGTGAGGGAATGACATGGGGTCTTTTCAGATACTATAGTCAAGTGCAGTTTTATTTTCAATCATTCTGTGAGTGTGTTGATCTGGCATTTCACATATTATGCTGCCACACAAAACAGTATAAAATGAGATGGACAGAATTTCTTCACGGTGCTGTGTAGAGTCAGAGATTTTAAATGTATGTTAACAGATATGGCTCTTGTAATAGTGTCAAAATATCCCTGTGAATAAACAGTGAACTACTCCAAAGCAGACGTGGTTACTCCTCGGGAAATGCATTACTAAGCAACAAGACGGCTAAGACAAAACGGCTTTGACAGTTTGAAAGCACAGTCAGCATTGGACACAAAAGTGTGTTCAGCACAGAAGTGGTCATCCTGCAGTTGATGTCCATCATGTTCATTTTATTTTTCAGTTTATCATATGAATAATAAAGTTTTACCACTTATTTTCAAGGACGAAGGTTGAATTCTCACGATTCTTATTTGAATAAAATTATTCTCAATTGGACGCAACTTAACTTGATGTTCCATGAAAGCTATGACACGTACGTTTTGAGCAGTTAATCACCAACAAACCACTTCCACTTCTATCTATCTAACCACAGAAATATACTGTGCAAAGCAAATATAATGCAAATCAACTGGAGCAAAGGCAGATCCGTTTTTTCTTATGCTATTTTAAAGAATCCTCTCAGACTGAAAATAAACCTAAACCTACCCACAAAGCTGAATGTTGTAAATGCTCAGCGTGATGACACAGGACTCTATTCATGTATTGTAACTGGTAGAGATGGTCCAAGGACTACTTTGTGGAATTTAACAGTGTCCGAGAAACCTGAAGGTAGGTAGAGCACAAAACGGGGCTAATCATCTCTACACCAGGCTTAGTGCATTTCAAAGCTCACACTGCTACTTAAATTCATTCACATCTGGTTTTGTGCATTAGTCCCTTTATCGTGTTATTTACCATACTTAGTCACATCTTTAGTTAGATTACTTCTATGTGACATTGCGCCAACTGTCTGGCTCTGCAGATGAATAATAGTTTTCATGTAGTTCTGCATGTGAAATTTTGTTATTTTGGGGTTTCCAGTGCCCAACTGCAACAACTGATTGAACCAACTGCCTACAAATAACACAACTTTACACTTAAAAAAAAGGAGAATGTTTATTTGAGGCCCGATTGCAGTTCCACTTTCACCGATTTCCCCTTTTCTGTAGTTTTTTTTAATGATTTCAACAAAGAACTCACTAGCTAACATGAAGAACGTCAGCTAGCTGTGGCCATTACTAGAGGTCTAGTTGACATTTTTAGACAATGGTAAATGGTAAAACGTGACATGCATTTACACTTGTAAACGAACACACACACACACGTTAGTTTAAAAATTTTTATTGATTAACTAATTAGTTGATTGGTTGTGTGACAGTTGTTTTACTGTTCCTTTGTGTAGCAGTTTGCTGGGTCGTGTGGTTCACAGGGGGGACGCTGGGCTGCTCCACCTTTGTTGTTTGCCTGTGAATATAAGTAGGAAATGCAATGATTTATGATTCAATTGTAGCAGTAAGTAGTGATGCGTCCTTCGGTGTCGAGGCTTCGAAGCGTGTGTCCAGTAATCCAGGAAGATTTTTGTGAAGCGCGTATCGAGGCTTGTGTTGATGATGTGTATGGTGACGTTCGAAGCCTCGCGAGCCGGCCGTACCACGTGACTGATTCAGGAAATGGTTCGCGGGTTGGGCGTGCGATCCGAAATTTTACGTGTTACATGTTGTCCCTAGTAACACAAGCACATTCACATCACAACCCCTCTGTCCCTGCCATCATTCTATCAGAAAAACAGACACTATATTAATGAGTATAGTATTTGTTTATTGGCATTATCATTTAAGCACAATTCAACTCAAAGCTTCACACACCAAAGCCATGGTGTCATTATGATCACGCTGCCCGTTTTACATTTATTGTCCACTTGATGGCACAGTAGAACAAATGAAGCACCATGAAGCTTCGGCCCATGAGTGAACCAATTGGATGGAAAGCTTCAATGCTTCATGAAGCTTCATCTCGCCATCACTACTAACTGGCTTACCGTGATATTCTTACCTTAAACCTAACCAACCTCACACCTTATATGTAAACTTTTGACTTAACGGCGGTGAATTTAACCAACCCAACCAGCGAAGGGAGTGAGCACTAGCCAATCAGAGGCAGAGTAGGGCGGGTCATGACTTCGCCATCCGTGGAAAAAAAAGTTGCGAAGAAGCGAAAATTATGATGACGTTAATACTGGCCCACTCAGTGTTTGTCTCTCTCTGGTGGAGCGGAGGACAGCAGCATGTTTTCACAGCAGACAAAATTAATTAACGGCATTCCATTTACTTTTACTGGTCCTGGTACTGTGAATGCAAGCTCTCTGGGACATTAATGGAATTTAGCCATCATTCTTATAAAATTACACCTGTGATTTTCCTGCTATTACCAAAGTTAACACATTCAAAGGGTGATTGCATTTGTTTAAACTTGGGCCACATTTTATTTTACATATACTACTGAACCAATTTCAAAACATGTTGTACCCATTGCTCATTTAGACCCCAAACATTTAAAAATAGAGCCCATGTTTAAAAATACTGGAAATATTTGTTAATAGTTAAGGGATTTTCTTGCAATATACTATATTCTTACTGTATGAAAAGACGAGCACAAGCACAGACAGAGCAACCTTGTAAATGGTTTATTGTCAAGATCATCCATGTCATGGTTCAACAGATGGTTGAGAAGCAGAAACAGCCTCTTAAATAGGACTGACATCTGCTTACATGTAAGTCCACATTACAAAACACACAGGTGACAATAAACATTTCAGTTCATACAGTACCTACTCCTAGCGGACTCTGTGATGAGCCCTGATTTAGCAGTATGGATGGAAGATGAACACACCAAATACACGTCTTTAAACTGGGGCATTTATCAAAACTGGAATCTGCAGTCCCTGTGCTTCAAAGTGCATGAGAGCTGGAGTTTTAAAAACCCTGACAGAGCTGTGACCACGCCTCTGATCCGTCACCCCGACAGCTCATTCAGGCGTTAAGTGAGATGCAACACTGGTCTCCTCTCCAAGGCACATTATGAAGTTTCTTTGAAAGTCCGTCATGACCACAAACATGCTACTGTTAGGTCATGACGCAAAGGAAGGGTTCTGTTAAAACACAATCCAACAAGTCTACTCTGTATGCCTGTTGTTGTGTTCATGTTGAGGATGAGTGATTTGATGACCTTCATGACACTGACTACAACATCCACACAAAATGATCCTGGGGCTATTGTACAACCGGGACAGAGGTATTTACTGACTCTTCACTGAGGTGTTTCACACGCAAGGGAATCACATTTTTTGTTTCGATCATTTCATCTCAGACATGCAATTTAAAGCAATTCTTGTTACATTATAAAAGAAACTGAGAACTCCCCTGATAACAAGGACAAAACAGCAAAGGTCGCTATCAAATTCCACTAAAATCTACAATAAAAATAAGAAAATAAAGGCACATGTACAGCGGCAAATCCGTCTTCTTTTTTTTTTTTTTTTGAGTCCTTGTTCTGAGTTGTGGCTGAGAGGCTAGTAGCAGAGCGGCATTGTGCAGTTGGTTGCTGCCCACTCCTCCCTTTCCTGTAAAAGATGGCTTCTCATTGGTCTACTGGTCAGCTGCTGTGACGAGTTCAAACCACTGTCTGAGCGCGTCGCTCAGGGTCTCCGGCAAGGCGTTGACATCTCGCAGGATGACGTAGAAGGGGAAGGGGAACTCGTCCATGTAGGAGTGGATCTCTGGCAGCTCTCCCGGCCCTTTGAATATGGGCACCTTGATGTCCAGGATGGAGTCCTGCAGCACAGCACCAAGGTTCAGTTACACTTTGTGTCCGCCGATTTACAAAATAAAAAAGGTCACATTCTTCTTCACTTACCCGGGAGTTGGGGTTGTCGAGCACCACGAAGATGATGAACACATTAGCGCTGCGTGCTGCCCGCACCGCTGCCATCACCCGCTCCTTCCCCTCCAGGAACAGCCCCCTGCCATCAGACACGATGAGCAGCAGCTGGGCTGTCTCTGTGGACACAGGTCAGAGGTCAGACTCAAAAACTGGAGGGTCATATGATAACATGTGGCTAGCAAGGCAGTTATAATAGGTTGGCTTGCATGTGCCCAATTCACAGTGTACTTACACACCCTGGCATACACTTCTACATCACTGCAGCAAGGCAGGAAGTTAAATCTCTGGAGGTCAGTGAAACTAGCCTGGTTCAAATACTTTGTGTGTTGTTCTTATTGAAGTGAACAATCGAAGAGCATTGTGGGTACGATGAAGAACAGGGATGTCAATTTGTAAAATGTAATCCTGTAGCAATTATCTAGCTACAACAATGAAACATGGCTACAAAGGTTGGCTGGGACTGACACAGCTGCACAGGTTGTTCTAAGTCAACTAATAAAAAACAACTTTTATATCAACAACCTTGAACAGTGGTAGACTCAGGCTGTCTGAGCAGCAGGGGTGAGATAAATAATAAGAGCACCAGCTGTATGCAGTGTGGCACCCGTGCACAGAAAGCCCTGATGCATTTATGGTGAAACAGTTACACAAACCCTGGTGTTTGTGTCCACATGACAAATTAAAACTAATATTCACTTGACTTTTAGCTCTAGTTTGGTCTCAACCATCTCCTGAGGTAATAAAAGCTCTTTAACTGCTAAATGTTTTGCCAACTTTTTTGGCTGTACAGTCTTAAACACACAGATTGTGTTTTGTTTTGTTTTTCTGGAGAAAGGGTTGATAATAGCCTAATTTGTGGGCCAGTCCAAATTTAAGTGGCTAAAAGGCTCCATAGAACTGAGTAGACCTGAGGAATCAGGTGAGAATTGTGTGTGGATTGTTCGATATATACGAGCCCTTCCACATTACACATAATCATTTGATGCAGTGTTTCTATAAAAACATTAAGTCAAACAAAATGACTTCACACTAGCTGGCAAAAAGTACAGCTTTCACCAGCCACAGAGATATTTGAAATGGAACCTGCTCTGTATCTGATTAGGCCTAGTTATTGATCATCAATACTTTTTGAGCACCAAACAAAATATTTCTGTACCCCCTGCTAAAAATTGTACAGCAAGTGAATCCTGAACTAAACCAACAGTTTGACACATAAACACCTAAGGCATTACAGTCTGTTGGCTTATGTTGTAGAAAAATGTTGTACAAATCAAAGAAAGGTATCAAAAAGGATCTGAAATGGAATTGATATTTACTTTTTGTATTGTATTAACACACTTATCAAATATGGAACAATAGCTCCAGTCGTAGCAGAAATATTTATCGGTTCTCACATTAGTTCAGCATGTTCATTACCATGTAACACGGCCTCATGACGGTAAACTACACACGACACCATTACTGAGCTGAGCGTCAATCATCACCTGAGTTTACAGATCCTGGAATCTGCTGTCGTGCTGCGAGGAACATTTTCGCCGAGGTCTCCAAAAACTAGAGAGGAGAGGCATGAAGACAAGAGTCGGTCACATCACACTGTATGTTTCACCACAAGCTACAAGGTAAATCATATGCCATTACCACATTCAGGTCCAGAAGTAAGAAAGTGTTTAATAAGAATATTTTTTAAGAATACGGTATTTCTAAAGGCTACTACAATAAATGAATGAAAATGAGTTTATCGTAGGAGCATTAAATGTTCTTGATTCATCGTCATCGCACTGGAAGTAAAACGGCACCGAGCAACTCACTTGCCTAACTGGGCAAATGAAAAAAAACAACATTAATATTGAACCCTGCAGTCTTCTTGTCACCATTTAAATGTTATTTTCTGTTTGTATTTGATGTGAAGCACTTTGTACCGTTGGTTCTGAGAAATCCTCTAGCAAGAATCTGCATTATTATTAACTGACAGTAAAAGAGTGTTAACCTGCAGATTTTGGTTTTCACATAGAGGGAGACTACTTCTTTTTCCATGGGAACATACAGCAGATGCCTTAAATGAATTAATACTCACTAAAGCTTGTAAAATAAAGAAAATCCCACCTGTGCTATTCTGGTCTTCTTCTGTTGGAACTGACAGAGTCTGAGGATGCAAGCTCCTGACTCATCGTTGAACTGCCGCTGAAAGGGGTGGAGCAGCTGCACCTGCTCGCCGAAACTGGACACACGAGCAGGCGTCACATGTTAGCTTCGCATGTAGGCACAGTATGACATCATCATCTGGATGTTTGATGATCTGTCACGTTGCATCACCTTACCTGCACACAGACACCTGTCCGACCTCCAGCAGAGTCAGAGCGTTGATGATCACTGACAGGGATTCAAACGCCAGCTGCACCACACACACACACAAGACACAGCGGAAGTTTACCTTGTGTATACTGAACTCTACTTTCATAGAGTCATCACTCCTCTTCAATAGCTAAAGATTTATGAGGTTGTTTCTTCCTTTAATGCAGCCAATTGGCTTTCTGTCAGAGGAGGAGTGATACAAGCGGCGTGTTAAGGTCACATAACGGGGCTCTCTAACCTGTTTGGAGTGGTTGTCCACCATGCTGGAGGAGTCGTCCACAGCCAGACAGATCTGGTACTCTCTCTTGCTGGGTTTGGTCCTCCGCAGCCAGATCTTGTCTTTACGGAACTGACTGGCGATGTAGGGGATCACCTTCCTCATGTTCAGACGCTTCCCTGTGCGGTAGTCCCCTCTGTGGAGCAGTGCAACATCACACATTTAACAACTACTCAAAACAGTCCGTTACAACACATGAGGCAGCGAGTGTGTTGGTCCTGACTTGAGTTTGGCGGCCTGCGTGGGCTCCAGGATGAGGCGGAGCTGCTCACACAGCTGCTGGGACAGAGCTGAGGTCAGGCTCTGGTACTGGTGCCACATGGAGGCTGCTGCACTCTCCTGGGTCATACAAAACAACACAGCAGTCACAGGTTACAACCTGGGCAGCTTCATACAATCACAGCTACATAGTCCAACCCTGGATATGGCTCCTGATCACACCTGTTTCACATCTTTTAGACCATTTATTATTTATCAACATGTTCTTCTATTGTATATATAGAAGAGGAAATTTACACCATGCAGACCCTTGCACACTTTTCGCCCTGTTTAGGGAACTATCTGGCTCATTACAGGCTAAATGCTCCACTATGTTCACCAGCTACTCTCTAACTGTGTCCGTCTGCTGTTTGCTGCTGAGCAGGTAATGAAGCTGCCTGCTGTGGTCAAAAACGATGCCATGACACGGGTGAAGAGTGAAGCAAAACTGGCTGGACAGCTAAACAATGAGCTCAAACTCTCTATAAAGCTCCATAAAGCCAAGAGGCAGTGCAGATTCAGCTGGGACAACCCATTGTCACACTGTCAATGTCAATTTGATCCAGTGTTTGAGCAGACATGTTTTTGACTGCTAAAATTATTTGGATAATGTCTTGAAACAGCTAATATGTGTTTTATGTTCTATGTGACACAGTACAATGCAGTATTTCAGCCTGTTTGTAAGCAGGGTCAGAAGTCGGGGTCAGACTCACCTCCTCCTGAGAGCCTGGAGACAGTTTGTGCCAGGCCTCCAGCTGCAGTTCCATCTTCCTCCTGATCTCCTCCGGGTCGCTCTCTGCTTTCTGCAAACACACACACACAGCTTTTAAGGTCTGACTTTGATAACTCCATGCAATTTAAAGATTCTCTAACAGAGTTAGCGAAACAAAAGATCAGTCCCGAGACCCAAGACCAAGTCAGAAGACTAAGACTAAGTACCTGCATGGTGTCTAGCAGCAGCCCAGGAACTGTGTGAATTGTGGATTCTGTGCTTCTCTCTGCTCGCTCTTCTTCTTCTCTTTGATTTTGTCGGTCCTTCCACATCTCCTCCTCCTCCCCCTCTCTCTGCCTCTGCACCTCCATCTCACCACTGTCTACACCTTGCACAAGAAGAAGAGGAGGTATTACAAAGCCACTACGAGGATGAAAGTGACCACTGAATCGTGGTTATTTAAGGACAAGAGGAGCCGTCACCTTTCTGGGAGGCCTTGCTGGAGTCCAGCTGCTCAGGCTTCAGCTCCTGGACCTCAGCGGCCTCAAGGTCCTCTTCCTGGTTCTCTGTTTCCATGGCGACATCCTCATCGGTCTGATCTTCATCCTGGTCCTGCTGAGGTCCTGCTGCTTTCTGCTGGTCTGCACTGGCAACATCTGGAAAAAGCAAGACCAGGCAATATGATTCCTTTATGATCTATTTACACTCATCAGGGAGTGCTTTGTGTGTGTGGAGGGGATTACTGACCATATGTCTGTGTGTCATAGGACGTCTCTCCCTGCTTGATGTGCTCGTACAGGTCTGACTCCTGCTGGCCGTCACTGTGCCTGCTGTCCTCAGTGCGATCCTTACTGCTCTCCACCGTACGCAGGCGCTTGTTAATGCGCTCATTGTAGTCACCAGTGGATCGCTCATTGTCTGCTTGGCCAGGTTTCCTCTTGAAGCTCTGAAACAGAACAATAAAAAACGTGATATGACGGACTGACGAACAAAGAAGTGATGATTCCATCAGATTTTCTGAGGCCAAGCTGTACCTGAGTCTTCTTCTGAGTCTGTGTCTGTGAAGCCATTCTGGCTGTCAGCTTCGACTGGTGGCCCTCTGATTGGCTGGCATCAGCCGCTCCGCTCCCATGCTCCTGACGAAACCAGAGACATATTTTGGATTTTGACCTTCTTAAGGGGGACAATCTGAGGGCAGATGATGAACTGAAAGCATGCAGAATCCCTTTGGTGCTAGTCAAACGACCTCTGACTGCATTGTTGAATCTGACATTCAGTGATGGGAGAGTGAAACAGACATTCTGCTTTGTTGAGTTGAAGAAAACCGGTTTAATAGCTCTGTCTAAATTATAGCAAAAGTTCATATCTTAGATCATTTATTACCGATAATATACTTTGAAAAAAAACCTTGTTTTAGGACTCCATCCACTTGAGTAAGAACAATTTCTAAAACAATATATTTATAGTTGTTGTTCTTGGTGTGGACGACCCTTAGGTTTACCTGGATTTGACCAACATATGATGTAACAAAAGAATAATCATCATCTCTTCAGCTTTTGTGTGCTAGCAGGAAGAGTAAACTTCAGAGTGACAAAATATCATATTATCTTCCCATTTCTTCTTGATGAGGATTGCAGAGTGAGTTTTGTACGTTTATCTTTGAATATGATGATCTAATGAATTCTCTATCCTCCACTTGTTTCTTTACTAAATTCATCTCTGAGCTGGAGACACCTGAGGAAATCAGAGTGTTGAACCTCTCTCACCATGTATGGAGATCAGAGGTGTGTAGTATGTAACATGATGATTCAGCAGGTGAACAGAAGTGCTGAGTCAGAGTGTAGACTACCTCCTTAGCCTGGTCTCTCTCTGAAGCCTCTCCTGCCAGCTCTACAGCCGTGTCACTCTGAACGTTCTGCTCTCCAGTCTGACCGTCTGTGTCGTGCTCCTTCCTCTCAGCTGACTCTGGCTGCTCCTCATCCTCACCGGCTCCCTCCTCCTCCTCTTCTTCCTGTAGGCATTACAAGTCCCATAAGTGACACAACAACAAAACCATGTGTATGGACATCATGTAGGTACAGAAGATCTTTGACATACACACCTTTGGTTTGTGTCCTTTGTCAGCTGGAGTCGTCAGATCTTCATCTTTCCCTGCCTCCTGTCCTCTGTCCTCTTTATCCTCTCCATCTTTCTCAATAGACTCCTCGTCTCCCTCAGCTTTCTCTCCTCCTCCCTCCTCTTCTTCAGTCTTGGGCTCCTGAACGCTCTCCTCTCCTGGTTGGTCCGTCTGGTCCTCCTCCATCTCCTCTGCTCCATCCCCCTCCCTCCCCCCCTCCTCCTCTCCATCTTTCTGCCCGTCCTCCTTCTCGTCGAGGGCAGCGGCTTTCTCATCGATGTCGAATGGATTCTCCTCTAAGGAGGGAAAAATATCGCCAGTTCATTAAGCTGACTGAAATGTATTTCACAGTTGCTCTCTACATGCAGCCATTCAAAACTCTTTCTTCAACTGGAGTTATTGTTGATGCTACACCTTCTCACAATCACACATTTAACAGCCTCTACAGCTGAAACCATTACCTGATTGATAGAGCACCAGAACTGAGATAATAATTTGCACATTTTGCAAGAAAAATCCCAAACACTCCCTGGTGCCAGTCTCTCAAGTGTGACGATCTGCTGCTTTCAGTTACAGCTCTGTCACAAAAGTGATGTTGTGTTTTATCTAAAACCTTTTGTGGTTTTCATGAAGGGAAATTATTTTCCCACTGACCACCTGCCATCGCCTGTGCTACAGAACATATGGCCATCATGATCATTAATTATGTGAAATAAATGAATGATAAATAAAAAATAAATAAATATTTGGCTCAATAGCGCCAAAATGTTTAATATTAGTTCATCAATAGTAAAATTATTTGGAAGAAGTTGATGTTTGATGATGACGTTTTGTCCGACTAACACCTACATTTATTCTGGTTAACAAATAATCAAATAATATTGAATGTAATAACTCATAATGGCAATAATGGGTCCTTGCAGCAGTACTGGATGCACTGTGAAAATGCCTGAATGTCCATTTGTCATCTCATCTGGTTACATCTCAACTTTCACACTTTTGTCTGCATAGAAATTTGACATTCATTCTACATCCTCCCTGACCTTCTGAAAACACTACCACAGAAACTTTCCTTAGTAGTCTCTGAAACCGAGGACTGCTATTGCAACTTACAATCTGTGTTAATGAACATGTATGACTGATATTTTGTTTAACGTGGTTTTTCCCACATCTACTCTTTCTCCCTCACAGAAATTCTAGATCTATGAATCACAGGCCTCTGGCCCCGCCCACCACCGCAGTTTGTGCTGGGTTGACCGGTGAAAGATCAGTGCGCATCAAGATGACTGGTGTTAGAGGAAACATGGGAGACATTCAGCCATAACATTACATGTTTGAGCCTCAGACCTGGACTCAGATGAGGAGTCTGTTGTGCACCAAAATCAGTAACTAGCAGATGTATCAGAATGCTAAGTGTAGTTAGCATCTTTTGTTTATGTTGTTTGTTAGCCTGTAACTGGCAGTGGCTGACACAGAGTTAGTGGCTGTGAAATGTCCAGAAATATCTGCTATGATGTTACAGTGTGTTCACATCTTGATAGCCAACCAAGTTAGCCTGGGAACTGGCTCACTGGCAGTAGTGGTATTTGCAGTATAATCTCTCCTTCTGTTCCTGAGTTATGGTGTTAAATAATGGCCAGAAAACACTATGATGCCAAAGCGTAGTTGACCTTTGACCTTTTGGATAGAAAATGTCATCACTTTCATCCTATTACACATTTGTGTGAAATTTTTATCATAATTAGCGGATGAATTCTTGGGTTATTGCCAAAACTGTGTTTTCGTCACAGTGACCTTTGATCAGCAGATTCTAAAGCCCAGGGTTTGCATGTGAATTGAATGTGAAATGTTAATTCAGCAGCAGGTCTCACCCTCTGCCTCGCCCTCCCTGTCGTCTCCAGCCTCATCATCCTGGTCCAGGTTGAGGTCCTCGGGCAGATCCATGGCCTCAGGCTCAAGTCTCGTGTCCTGCTGACCGTGGTAGGGGTCCACTTCATTCTCATCAAACTCCCTCTGGAGAAGAGCGAGAGCACAGATCAGAAAGAGCAAAGCCATGAAATGAGGTGGATGTTGGAAATATCTGATACTAATCCTGGATGAAATGTGAAAAAACAAAAATAAAAAAACTGATCAGACTGAAGTGATCAGTCACCTGATCTCCTTGTTCATTGATTTTCTCCTTCTCTTCCTCGTCCATCTGTTCATCTTTGTCCTGGGTCTTCTTGTCTTTGTTGGGGTCTGCAGCATCCAAGTTGTCATCTTTAGCAACCAGTTCTGACTCACCCTGAGACAATCCAGAGTTGACAGACAGTTAGGACACAGAAATATTTTCAGACATGTAAACTGCTGCTCTATAGATGTGTATGTTTTGCCTTGGGCTCATTTTGTGGTCTGTACCTGGTCCATACCCTGGCCAGACTCTTCCTCCTTGTCACTTCCTTCCTCCTCATCGTCCTCATCATCCCCCCACATTCTCTCATCCAGGGTGTCTGTCTGTCCTTCACCCAGGTCGCCCATCTTTTTATCCAGCTCCTCCTCATCCTCTTTGGACGACTCATCATCTTCACCTGCAAATGTTTTCAAAGAAGAATCCACTCAGCAGCAATTCCAGTGAAATTTACACATTATTTGAGGTATTAATGAGCGTTTGCACCAAACAATCAAACAGGGCTTTCATTTCTGCTGGTCTTCTGCTAAAGAAAAAAGGTACCCTCCCTCACATATTGACCTTACGGCTTTTGTCTTTTACTTCTTGTCCACACAGGAATGTGAATGTCTACTACTTGTGATCACCATCTTTATAATCTAACATACAGTGTTTATTGTTTAATTGATCCCCATTAGCTGTTACAATGCAACATGTCCAAGTTACAAACATACTGCATACACACGTCATCACAAGCATGTATACATAAATACTATTATGTTACAAACCTAATTATAACAGTTTAAACACACTAAACTACAATTTCAACAAACCATATAAAACTTTATACATTTCTCTGTCTATATATACGCACACATCCCTATATGAACACACTTATTTACACATGCATACATACATACAATACATGTGTGCATAGATTCTATTTGCGTTCTCAACCTTTCGTTACTGGCTCTGTACATAACGGTGTTTTTTACTGCATTAGTTTTAGGTTGAGGAATGGTAACATTACCTCTTTTAGTCTTAAGAGAAAATATAAGCCATGAGTACAGGCAGTAGGGTTGTTTTTAAACCATCTTCCACTTTCAGCCAAGAAGATCAGAGTGCATTTGGTATGCTGCTCTATTCTGCACTAACTGAAGCATGTGCAGCTCTTTATTTGCTGCGCCTGACCAGACTGCTGGGCAGTAAACAAGATGGAACAACACCAAGGCTTGTATAACCTGCAAGGAGGCACTTGGTGTAAGGAGAGAGGAGCATCTTCTTATAATAGTTATTCCTTTTCCCATTTTTCCTAATATTTTGACTATGTGGTTGTGCCACGATAGTTGTCCATCAATGGTGTCCCCTAGAAGTTTAGCCTCAGTGCGTTGCTTTATTCAGCTGCCCATACTAGAGATGCATAATTGGTTCTCTCGCCTTAGTGCAAAAACAATACATTTAGTCTTTGACACATTTAGAATTAGATTGTTTTTGGTTACCCAATCATCAAGGTCAATCATCAATTTCATTTCATTTTCAAGGAGAACAAAGAGCATCTCATGGTGGATTAAATCAAAGGCAGCAGTAAAATCAAGTAGCACAGTACCCACAATCCTCTTCCTGTCTGTGTCACTCAACCACTGATCAGTCGTCTGGATTAAAGACAAACATTGGCCGAGAGTTACAGAGCAGTGCTGATTAGCTCATTCCTCCTGCACAGCTCTGGGATCAACCTTCATGATAATAGTCACAGTAACTGGTCACAATGCGTTTGTGTTTTAACATTATATCAGAACAGAAGCCGTCCAACCAGCGATTTAAACGTGTGTTTATATAATATAAATCCACACACAGTCACATGTGGTTAGTTACACTATTACACAGAGTCCAGTCTTCCATGAAATTAGCTTATTATTGTGTGACAAGCTGATTATGACAATTTATATCATGAAAATATTGTACATTACATAGTTAGATGAAAAGTTATGTTTTGATTCATGTTGTAAAATCTGATTCCAGAACAAAATTAAACTCCTCTGTTTTAGTGATCATGTGTGAAGACTGTAAATAATGTTAATAATCTGCATCATCATACTGAGAGGTTAAAGATCAGAGCTCTTGAAATTTTTAACCACAGAAAAAGCTACTGTGACAGACAGCAGGCTGTGTGAACTGAGCAGGACTACATTGTGTAACTTGTATTTACTATAGTCAGCAATAGTGACAGGATGTGGAGGGACAAATCTGAAACTGGAACAAAACCAAAAAGAGCAGGCTGTATAAAGTAAGGTCAACAGGCTACAGACAGTTCAACTTACCGGGTTCATTCTCATCCCCATCATGCATTTCGCCATCAAAGTCCTCTGACATCTCGATAGCGTTGTCCTCTGCCTTGATTTTCTCCTTTTCCTGCCGTTCTTCCTTTTCCTGACCCTCCTGGAAAGTGTCCTCCACCTGGGAGAAGAATGCAGAGATAGCTTTATGAGGAATGTTGGTCAAATGATCACAGGTTAAAAGATTCAAATTCTCATTAATACATTTAGCCAGAAACTCTTTGAACCCTACGATAGGCTACATCACTTTTGGCATCGTCCCTACATGTGGTAGATATTGTTGTTTTAAACTAAACAGTTTGATCTCACCATGCTCACTACTTACTTACACTTTTAACCACATCTCACAGCCTTCAGCGGCTGCTCAAGACTGAACAATCCCTGCGGCTGAGGCCATGAAGTGCAGTTGAAAGCAGTAAATTTCAGATATTTCATCACCTGATCTTCATTCTCGATCTTGTCACTGACGTCTTTGGTGCCCTCGCCTTCTCCTATACCACCGCCCTCGTAGTCGTGAAACTCCGTGGCACCTTCTCCATCTCCACCGGCCATCAGCTGCTGAGGCAGGCAGAAACCCTGAGGACGAGACCACAGCCATCATTTAGTCGATGCTTTGTCGTTCAATTCAAGAGCTTCACACCTGTACTGCTTGAATGAGACTGAATCACATTTGTAGTGTCTGTACCTTCTGAGCGAGCTCTGTGAAGATGCTGGCCAGTACAGACAGCAGTTTGCCTGTGGTCCTGTGTGCTCCCAGTGACACAGCCAGGTAGTAACGCACCAGGTCAGAGTAAAGCCCCAGCAGAGGCTCCAGACGCACCAGCATCCTGCACGCCCTGCTCACCTCCTGTACACGTACACACACACACACTAATGATGCTAATGATGCAATACAACTCACAAATAGCTATAATGCCCCATTCTGAATGAGATCCCCACAAACAGAAAAGTGTGGAATATGTGTGTGGCTGTTTGTCAGTTTTAAGCTTGCTGTGATTGTTGGTGATTTGATTATAACCCTGATTGCTCAGTTGTTTAAAGCTGATATATTGTAGGGCTGCACAATGTACCTTTTCAGCATCGACATCCCAAAGTGCTCATGTGCAACAGTCACATTGCAGGACATGCAATGTCAAGTAAGGCAAATTAACTCAACCATGTCATGCTGCAACTTTTTTACTGCTTGATATAAAGGAAAAGGTTTTTTTCATGACTAATCGGGGTTCATGGTTCTGGGGGTTGACTTTTAAAGTAAAATGATGAAAAATGCTGATTATCTATGTGTCTGTACATGAATAACACACTGTATGCACTGTGTCTGGTGAAATTTCCCATATTTTTTCATAACGCAATGTATACTGCAGAAACAAAAGAGCAGATAAGTATATGCACATTATAGGGAAATTGTCTAATTGTCTTTTGGGGAAACATTTAATGTAAAATATCCATCCATGATCAAACAGGACAGAGTAGAATAAAATCAGTAGACTTAAAAAAAGGGGTTGGTTCAAATGTAATTTGGGACACGCCATTTAACAATGACATTTTCATGTAAACTGTATAAAATGTGCTTGCATCATAAATTCTATAAAGTTGGATTGAAACAATGAATTTCTTTAAATTTGCCTTAGTTTTATAAATTCTAGGTAATTTATCTAAAATTGTTTACTAAAATGCCTGAAAGTCATGGAATATCATCATATGAGAACTAATCCTGCTTTCAACTTTCAGTTCACACTGCTTTTATTTCAAAATAAGAGCACTCTGTTATTCAAGACGACTTCATCGAGGATTAACAAAGGAATTTTGAAGGTGGGGCTTGCAGCGCTGAGCATTTCTGATCGGTCGAGTACCTGCAGCATTTTATCTCAGCCACCATTTTTTTTTAAATGGTGGCTTTAAATGGCAGCAAACCAGTTTGTTTTCTGTTCACTGTGCTTCGACACATCAACATGAAGTTACAGAAAAAAGCATGCGACAGATGGACTGCGATGAAGTCCGGGACTTACTGAGCCATCACTGAGACTAATTTGCCTAATCTTGGCAGGTCTTCAGACTGTGGTGGAAACAAAGACAAGAACAGGCGGAAGGAACCTTCTAGTTCCTTGAAAAGTAGTTCTGGGATTAAAAGTTCCAGGTACTTTGGGTGGAGATGTGGCTACAAAATGAAGTGAGCACAATCGCAGCAGGGTGGACGAGTTCAGAGAAGAGTGAATATAAAGACTGGGGTCGTGGTCAGGTAAGTAGTCACTGAATCAAAACTGGCTCACTGTCTCTTCGATGGAGAAGTTTGAACTGCAGCTGCTGCTGGTACCTGAAGCTGTGATGGCTGACACGAGTCTGTGTGTGTCCTCAGGCAGCTCAGCAGCCTCTCCAGACCGACACCAACATCTCCCACACACAGAGCCTCCAGCTCAGCTGCCAGCTCCTCCTCCAGGAGCCGAGTCAGGTGACCGGGCTTCAGCAGGTCCTCCACAGGCTCATCCTCCCCCTCCTCTTCAGCGCCCTCTGAAACATCAAACGACATCATTCACAAAATCATTAATGCTGTCAGAAAAAAAACACTCTGATACATCATTTTTGGGGAATTTGGGGTCATGTATCCATCCTGTTTAGTGTCAACAGTGCAGGTCGGATTTAGCAGTGAGATGATGTGTGAAATACACAAATCAAAGCCCCCGATACTTTCTGAAAAACATCTGAACAGCTTATGATGACTTGCTATGAGCTCCTCGTGGCTACACATTCTCCAGCAGCAGAGCTGCTTGTACTATTCTACATTGAGATGAACCAACATTCGAGCAGGATTTTGAATTGTTCCCTTTTCTGTACACCAGATCTGTCCTCGAATGCATCATTCTCACCTCTCTTGACTTCTCTATGTTGCTTGCCTTGTTGCTCCCCCTCTCTTCTCTTCACAAGCGTCTGGACAGCACACAACACTGTGTTGATGGTTGTCTCCAGCTCAGCAGAGAACTCAGTACAGAAGGCAGGCTGCTGATCTGTGGGGGAAATGAGAACTATGATGTGCTTTTCTCTAGCTAAGCAGTCCGAATGACTTTGTCAGCCCCCTCAGTTTGCCTTCGTGTCTGTCAGCAGGACGTCTGGTTGTAACATCTGAAGGAATGATGGTATTCTGCTCTCTGCTCAGTGAATTCACCTTCTTTCTGGTGTCCCAGGGATAGCATCTGCGTCTTCCACGTGGTGAACTCGGTGATGCTAGCCTCCACCTGTCCTCTGACATACTGCAGGCTTTGGGTGATGGCCGGTTGGCTGTCTGCACTGCTGACACACGTGGTCGGGGTGAAGAGCTGCTCCACGCTGGGCATCTGAGCCACTACAGCTCCCAGCTGGTTGAAGGCTGAACAGCATGTGGCAAAATGGTTCCTGAGGAAACATTATAAGTAGTGTGTTGCTGGGACAGGTTCTGTGTTTTCTATCTGCTACATCTGATTTCATCATTATGTTTTACCATGTGAGGAGTACTCTGTCAGAGGTCTGCTGTGCCACACTGTCAAGCTCCACCTTCAGGCTCTGACTCTGCTCCAACAATCTGTTCATGTGCTGGTTTAGTTTGAGCCAGGCAGTGTCTCCCCTCCGCATCAGACAGCCGGGGGGTTGGCGCTGTGCTGTCAGAGGGGATGGGCACCTCAGGGTGTGCTGTCTGCAGCTGCTCATCTCCTCCTTCTGCTGGAGGTCCTCCGGGCAGCACTGATGCAGCCAGGCCAGCTGCTGCAGGAGGGTGGTGCACTGGGCAGCCAACGCCTGGCCTCTGCTGACCCAACCCTGGAGAGATGCCTGGGGTGGGAGGCTGCAGCGGGGGTCCTCACTCTGCAGGTGGGCCTTGATGCCCTGGAAGCTGATTGTTAGCCTCCTGGGAGGGAGTGGGGATGGGACAGGAAGGGACACACAACATCAACACACAATGTGGATCATCCATCCAGATGAAAAGTCAAAATGAGTGAAAAGTTAAATAATATTCTCTGTTATTATCATATACAGTCCCAATTTAAGATGAAGTCCCCAACAGTCAAATGACCTCAGAGTGAGTGTAAATACTGAGTTCAACAAATATATTTTCTAATATTGACCTCTTGTGCTTAATAATGTAAATAGTTTAATTTGATTGGGTTTAGAAGTTGAAGTGGATTTCCCCAATGGGATCAATAATGTAATAATAATTGTACTGTAGTATTACACTAATATTGCTTTGCCATTTTAACCATATGTCAATATTACATCAGAGGCATCTATATTATCTTTCCATACCAAAGGTGTCATTTCCCCCACTCAGTTTGTTAAACTCACTAACATCTCACTAAAACATTGACCTCTACTGTTAATATTGTTCTAAAAATCAAATCAAAGATGAGACTGTATAGGACATAACTCTGTAGTGAGGATGGAATACACTTGTGTCTTGTAAATGTGTGGCAGCAGACTGACCTGAGATGGACCCACTGCTCAGTGAGCTTGGCCAGCCGTTGCCTCTGTCTGAGGAGCAGCTTGAAGAGGTGAGAGGAGAAACCTCTACATCGCTCTATGTTCCCCAGACCCAGCTCCTACGACCAGTTCATACACACATACACACATCAGACTGCATGGCCAAAATACAAAGACACCACACTAAGGATGTGCAGATGCTACAATCTGCACTGTAATCCCTGGCCTTCACTCTCATAACCCCTGAATGTATACAAAGATGGAAGATACAAGATACAAGTGAAGCCAAAACATCTTGAGTGCCCCCTGGTGGCTGGCTGCAGTATAGGTTATAAAGGCCATACTGCAGCCATATACAGTAGGCCAAACTAAAAACTCAAAGTACACATCTAATAAATTTTTCCCAAAGATGGTTTCTGTCATTTTAAGTAGTTCTTACCATGCTGATGTATGTTCAAGTGTTCATATTTCTGATCAGTTTGGTTTTAATTAGTTATTTGATGCAATAAAAAGGGGCTGAAACATCATGATTGACAGCTGAGTCGGGCGGGTGTATGGGCGGGAACTTGATAATAGACTCTGGCTCCAAATGAGGTCACCAGCTCAAGATGGCAGAGCTCGTATGCAGGGTATTTTGGCTTAATTTTTATACAGTGGGAGGAGGTGGAGAAGCGGCGGACATCTTCATTTATGTCAATGGTCATAACATTTAGACAGAGAGCTGTAAGACCTATCTGAGTATCTGGGAGTCACCTTGGCGGCGTGCTGAAGAGCAGTCTGCAGGGCTGTTCTCCTGGCCCATGAACGGTAAAAGTACTTCTGACATCCATTCCATGCTGTGAGCAGCTCTGCAAACAACCTACAACATCAACAAAGCAGAGAGCAGAGATTACATATTCTGGAATTGTCCACTACTTAGCATTTCACCAACATTAAATCGATTTCTCGGTTAATAAAATTAAGTCAATTAATTTCAAATGAAAACAAGTGAAACAAAAAAGTGAAACTATATAGAAGTTTTGCTGAATCACTGTATCACATTATGTGATAGTGGTAAATGCTAAATGGTAAAAGTCATTTCACACATCTGAACTGAATCAGTGTATGAACAGGTTGTATTTACATGCTCTCAGCCTGCTCCGGGTTCCTGACAGCAGCGAGAGCGGCGTTCATCTCCAGAGGCTGCATACAGAGGGTTTTCTCCGGGTCAGCTGTCCTGTTCCATGTCAGGCCTTTCCGGTACGACAGCCCTTAATGGGACCATGACACATAGAGACAGGTTTGAGAACCATTTCTCTTTCTTTTTGTGTCTTATTTTTACTAAATAATTGTGTAAATCAGAGAGGAACACACCGATTTCTGTGAGCATCTTGAACAGGTCTGACAGAGCCCTCTGCTTCTGCTGCAGGATGTGCTTCACTTCGGACTTCTGCTTCTCTTTCTCTGCTGAAGTGTCGATGGTGAGGCTCTGCAGGTCCCGCAGGTTGCTGATGACCTCGCCTGAAAAGAAACAAACACTGCATTAACACTGGGGGGTTTGCAGCGACAAGACAAAGTGAGAAGAAGTTTTGTATGCCTGACGTCCTTGGCAAGGTAAAAACACAAACAGCAAACACATCCCTTCCTCACAACAACTACTATTGGAGTGGTTCTAAACAAAACACTTAACCGTAGAATGCTGCATTGACTGACCACATCCAGCATGGACAAGGCCTGGTGACATTTATATGACATGATTTATTTTGTCATATTTTATTTCATTTTATTTTCATGTTAACAAACTGCTACGTGTATATGATGTATCTGATATACCTACATGCATTAGCCCATTGAGATTTTTATTCAATGACGATTTACTCTTTTACGATAATATCCTTATCCTAAAATCACAGTTTTGACTTTTAATGACAAACTAATACTGTATCTCCAGCTGCTGACTGAAATCTGATGAGAAACACTCCCTGTATCAGCTGGGAAAAAAGGAATATATCCATTGCACCATCTCAGCATCTCATTCCATTAACTGGCTTATTTAACTAATTCTAGTTCTGTGTGCAGAAAAGCCAAAATCTGTAATTTGTTAGTTATTATTAGGGCTGGGTTGTTTTTCTTCTACATCTGGTTACCAAAATGACTGAATGCAGGTGTCATTTTACTGGAGAAGTTACTACACTACCTGGTACTGGGTTATTTCGGTCAAAGCCTTAAAGGTATTGAGTACCAATAACCAGCCCTAGTGATGCCAATTATGTTCATGAATGCAGCATATGTGTTATGTCAGCAGTATGCAGCCAAGAACTGGAAAAAAACATTGGGAGCTTTAACTCACATAGTTTATTGCGACGGAGTATTAGGGCCACATTAAGGGGAAAAAAAAATCTGAGATTTCAAGAATAAAGTCGTAATTTTATGTGTTATTTTCGAGCAGAAATATCAGAAGAGCAGCCTGCCGCATGAGTTAAAATGAGGAACCTGGAGCATCTTGTGAAGTTATACTTTAGGATAGGTTTCACAAATAACGAAAAACTGGTTGTAGGTTGGATATTCGACGGACATTCAGGTTCCCACAGTATCTTACTACGGATTTTCATTCAATAGCTTCCAGACCCAATGACTCCAAATCAATACAGATTATACTACTACACGGAACAAATGAGACACACCTCTTTATATTTGATATTTGTGCTTTTTGTATTTTATATTAATATTTTTATGGAAAAATTGACATTTTTTTTCAATAGCTTCCAGGTCATGTGACCCAAGGACTCCAAATCAATACAGATTATACTACTAGCCTACAGTGGGCAAATGAGACACACCTCTTTATAAGGGATTTTAGTGCTTTTTTTTGCATTTTTATTTTAAATAACTCCTTTTCCATGTGCTTTGTATGTTCTCTACTTCCCTCTTCTATTTGTGTATTGGATTGTCATGGATTTGGAATTCGGTATTGATTTGGAGTCCTTGGGTCACATGACCTGGAAGCTATTCAAAAAAAATCCGTAGTAAGATACTGCTGGAACCTGAATGTCCGTCGAATATCCAACCTACAACTTACTTCACCCAACTCCATTTCCTCCTCCAAAAAGAGGCCATTTCCTCCAAGTCCGTGTGGTTCTTTCTTCGGAATAGACGCAGTTTCTAACACATAAAATCACAACTTTATTCACATAATATTATGACTTTTTTGTCATAAAATTACGACTTAATTCTCATAATATTATTACTTTTTTTGTCATAAAATTACAGCTTTATTCTCGAAATCTGATTTTTTTTTTCCCCTTAATGTGGCCCTAATACTCCGTCTTAGTTTATAATTTCAAGCCATGTAGAATATTCATGAAATATCTCCATAATAGTTGTTTGCCAATTGTCACAGGAGCAGTTTAGAAAGAATATTCCTAACACACATATTTACAGTATGGATCAAACTGGTGATAATGGCCGATAATGAGATAATCTCCTGTTTATCACCATGACACTAGAGGCACAAGACAGACAGACTAAAGTGGTGGACCAACAAACCAGTAGTGATAAACCAATTCTGAGGAAGGGCCATGGGCTCATATCATGTCAATCTCCCACCACACTTCGGTGTTTATTGTGTACAGGTGGGTTTGTTACCAGTGAAGCAGTCCAGGTCTTCAGCCAGCTCAGGCACTGGGTTTTTCTTCAGCAGCTGCACGCACATCTTCTTCATCTTCCTGGTCAGAGCAGGCAGACGTCCCTGTAGAGATGAAGCTTCAACTTCTTCATCTGGGCCCTCATTCTGAAACACACAAATCAACTAAGGTTATTCATCCATTATTTACTGTCATAAAGCACATGACAATAACTGATTCAATAATGAAATGATAAAAATTATTAAAGGAAAAGAAATAGTTAGAAATTTTGAATAACACTCTGCTCTGTGAGACTTGGACCTGTAGATCTCTGCCCTTCCCAGGCAGGGCATTCTTCAGTGCCCGGTGAAGCACATGAATAGGTGTTTCCTCTGGGTTGGCATCCACAGTGTCCAAGCTGGAGCTGCTTCCCTGCTCTACCAGAGCGGGAACACAGGGACCATTCAGAGCCTCCTCAAACTTCTTGACAAACTTGAAGAGAGTCCTGAGAGAAAAGAATATAGGCAGAACCGTGTTGACGGCAGGGCAGTATTTGATTCCTTGAGCAGGACACTAAGCCCTACAGAATAAAAGAGCACAGCACAAATCAGATATCTTACCGATGGGTCTTCTCCACTGACTGTTTGATGGACCAGAAACTGACATCGTTCCACTTGGAGATCTTGACAAAATCCTGAGGACAACAGTTCACATCAGAGTGGCGCTTCAGAGTGTGCATGCACTGCATTACTCTGACATGTATGAATAAGATATCACAGTATGCAATATAAAAAGGACACTGATGTAAACCTTGAGCTCCTTCTCGATGGGCTGTCTGAGCTGACTGATTCTGGTCTGGATGCAGTCAGAGAACTGAGCGTAGTATTTGTGCAGGTTCCACAAAAGACTGGACAATGACTCTGTAAAATATGGAAAAGAGTTGACATGTCATCTATGTGGTGCAGTCAAAAAGCAACAAATACTAGATAGTGCCTTCAAGTTTCCACCAGTGACTCTAGTTCAAAGGTCAAAACGATAAACGTCAGTGATGTCTGAGATTTGAGTTGATGAGTTTGATACGTGACATGTGGACAATAGACAGTGACCCTCTCTGGTCAACTGATAAATAAATTGACAAATAAATTGATTCAACATCCCAACAACTGGATTTATTCATTCCGTGCAGGACTGTGACTATCAGATGTTTTCATTTTGAGCTGATGGTGAAAAATATCTTAAAGCTTATGCTTGGGCTCTACTGTAATCAAAAGATGAGGGGCCACTCAATATGCAGTGATCAATCAATTGGTGAAAGGACATTTACATGATTGTAACATCCTAAATTTCAAATTAAAACCTCTGCATCTGTGTACATACCATTGTGCTGTATGTCCACAGACTCCCATTGGTTGGTTTTTATATATAAATCTCTCATTGGGCTGGTCCCTTCTTATCTGTGTATCTGTGTAAATACGTGTCTAGAAACCAAAATAAATACAGTCTGTGATATTCTACAGATGTTGTTTCCCAGAGTTACAATAGAACTAGACAAAAAAAGCTTTGAAATATGCTGCCCCTTCTTCCTGGAAAAATCTACTCAGGAGTTGATTACTATGGGGGAATTTAGTCAGTTTTAAAGGAACACAAAATAATCCCCTTGGTCAATGTACTTGTTCTTAAATCTCCACTGAAATGGTTTTAGAAAATTGCTTGTATTTATGTATCATAGTTTTGACCCCGATCTTGTATTGCACTTCAGCTGGATATTGTGTTCACTCATTTGTAGAGTGTGACAGTTGCATGTGTATGATTGATTGTGTTTAAATGTTGTAACCATGTCTATGCTGCCCTCTTCAAAAAGGTCACAAATTTTAATCTCAATGAGGCTTTTACCTGGTAAAATAAGGGATAAATAAAATAAAAATCGAAATGTTACCACCCACATAAGCTGTAATTAAAACGTGTGTACAGTCTCTGAAACATTTTCAGAATATGATGCACTTGTTTCCATCAGGTGCTTCACCACTGACCCTCACTACTGCACCCTGATACTGGTCGGAAATATATGAGTTAAAGGTGCAATTTGTAAAATGTAGTCAGAATTTGAAGGTACCTACAAAAATATAGCATATCACCAGAGTAACCGCCAACTGCTGTCACTCCACTGTCTGCTGTATGTTATCTTGCGCTGTGTAATTATCTTTTATTGCAGCTATAGTAATGGTTAGCTTAGTTAGCAGTGGAGCAAGTAGGCCTACAGCAGGATGAAGTCTGCCTAGATCATGACCTTGTATCACAGGGGGAGTCACCACGGGCAGCAGGGCTCAACTCAACTGGGCTCCGTAGCCTGCACATGGCTGGAAACCAAACTGGGAACGGACACAGCCTCTGAGACCAGTGGAGGCCAGTTTTACAACAGGAGACACAGTAAAGAGGTGATTTACAGTGGCTCAGACGAGAACTATGTCTTCAGGGACAACAGGACACAGCAGGCGGGGACAGGAGAGAGGTGAAGTGGCTGAACAGTGAGATAGAGTTGGCCATCAGCAAAGGGCGAAAATGGCATTTAGAGATAGAATATTATCACATCTTGCTCGTATACATCTCCCAGCTGATACTACGGGAGCTATAGGACTATCACCTCCAAAGTGGTATTAGTGGGGCGTCTGGTAGAGCGGTCGCATCGGAATCGGAATCGATCCCCGGCCCCTGCAGTCTACATGTCGAAGTGTCCTTGAGCAAGATACTGAACCCCAAATTGCTCCCGTAGTATCAGCTGGGAGATGCTGCGCCATCGGCGTGTGAGTGCATGTGTGTGTGAATGGTTACAGCTTCTGATGAGCAGGTGGCACCCTGCACCCTGTCACTGCCACCAGTGTATGAATGGGTGTGAATGGGTGAATGCCTACTTGTAGTGTAAAGCGCTTTGAGTGGTCAAG
>JBBPCS010000238.1:293865-310290 GCA_037974645.1 Hollardia meadi
CTACTCTACATGTTAAGTGTCATGAGATAATTTTGTTGTGAATTGGCGCTATATAAATAAAATTTGATTTGATTTGAGCAAAATGAAGTTCCTGACCTCCCCCTCTAAGACTGACACTCATGATTTCTGGTCATTTTTGAGGTGTATTCAGTTGAAATATCACACAATGGGAACTTGCAGCTGGTTCTGACCTGATTCGAGGATGCTGGAAGCCATCAGTAGTGCTGCTCTCTGCCAGCTCTGCTCCAGTCATCAGCTGAGACGACAGGCTGCGTGCTCTCCACTCCTCCTGCAGCACAGCCAGCTACAACAGACATAGAGGGTCACGTCAATCCAATCATCACTTTAAAGTACTTCTGGTTTTAACCACCTACCTGTGTGTATCACATACAGTTCTCAAGAAATACTTAATGCTGGACTTAACCTGCCGAGGGCAGGATGGGATATTGGACATCATTGGATATAAACACTTTCTATGAAGACCACTCTATCTATAATGCCTTCATAGTGTATTATAATGCATTCATAACGATTTATAGCTACACTCATAAACACACATAATGCATTCTGATATTAACAGACATAAAACATTATGGATGTGACATGAATTGTTCCCAAGTGTCTTACGGATGCGCTTGTTTATAAATTAGAGTTTGACTGATGGGGCCTATGCAGTATCATAATTTATCATTGTATCTGTTAAGTAAAGTGAAGTAAACATGGATGCAGCTATAATAATGCATGCTTCATCATAACGTTTCATTGTTGGTGGTCAATGAAGTGTAATGCATTTTCATGCAAGAATCTATGCTGCATCAGAGGTGATTATTATGATACTGCATGCACTACTATAGCATACTATGAGTCCTTACTACAGCTGATTGTTGAGGTGTGTTTAGGTAAGTATAGGTACTTAAAATGTATTATAAGTGGGGCTAGACAATAAAACTATCTCGATAGAGATCTGATAAAAATTTACGTCGATATCGATGATAAGCTTGCTGCCTCTCTGCCTCTGCTTCGCTGCCGATACCAGGGCAGGGTTGTACTCATGCTAATGAAACAGACTCTAGGATATCTTTTTACTGGATTTAACGACAGCAGGACACAAACTTACAAAAACCCCTTTTGCCATGAGGGTTACTGCCCACAGTAACCTGCTACCCCTCTTAATCCATAAGCCATATGTAGCTCATTATGATAAAGTGCTGAAAGTGAACTCGCATTATTTTCCACAACTGCGGAAATTGTTGAAAAATAAGACAACACAACTTCAATTATATATAAGTGTTTTGGATATTAAGATGGTCTGTTGGTGCCAACCAAGAAGGGAAACATGGTACCTGAAAAAGGCACCATCCCAGTGAACACACCATTATTTTAATAAGAAGGCAAGGCACACCAAATTGTATTGTTTTGTTAAGGTTGTTTCATAATATATGAAATGTGCGCTGGACAAAAATTAAGTTATCATGTCAAGAAATTTTAAACAAACAAACAAAGTAGGGGGGGGGGACTAAAAAGACAGTTGCTGACCTCCTGTTGAGCATAGTTGAGTTTGTAGGCCCTCTTCACAGCTGGATCAAAGATGGTCTGTGGTGTCCACACTTTGATCTGCAGCAGGCCCATGTTGACCCAGAACACTCCAGAGCGGGCCAGCTGGTTGGAGCCTTGGACTTTGCTTTGGATATACTGCTGCAGGCAAGTGATGCTGGCCTCCACCAGGCCGTCGGGGAGCAGATTGGGAGGTAGGAAGTCTCTGAAGATGGTCTGGATCTCCTGGGCAGCTGTCAGAGGGTCGGGGTCCTCCACCAGGCTCTCACAGCTCTCCATGTAGCCCTCCTGCAGGCTGGGAGGCAGCAGGTCAGCCATGCTCTGAAGCTGCCGACGCAGGACTGCACCCTGGAGCCTAAAATCTGTGCCCCTGGGGAGGTATGGAGGTGATTAGTAAACCAAAAATGATAAATGCTTGTGGAGATCATTATTCATGTTTTAATCTACCTGAACTCAGCCAGTGTGGGGATGGCCATATTGTCCCACAACACAGCAGACACGTCCTGCAGCTGCTGGATCCTCTCCTTCCACTCCCCCAGGGTGACATGGGAGAGGGAGAGGAGGGCTTCCCCTGACGGTTCCCATCGACCTCCAGTCTCACTGCTGCTGAGCATTCCCAGCATGCAACGCGACCACACTGCTTTACTCAGCAAGGCTGGTCCCTGAAATCAACATGGACACATATTAAACCAGCTTGGGTTTAAACACGTTGACATCAACAGGAGACATTAAAGGCCAGTACCATGTGGTCTGCTCCGTGGTGCAGCTTAGGAGCTGGCTGGCTCTCGGGTCTCAGTGGGTCCCATTTCAGCCAGAGGTCAGGGTCTGAAGTCACACTGCTGCTCCACGGGGCAGCCAGAGCCTCTGACAGCAGCTCACACCACACAAACTGCAGCTCCTCTGCAGGCTGGAGGGAAGACGTCCATGAGCAGAATTCTTTACATCTGAAGCTTTGAATACTTTTTTTATGCAAAAAGATTCCAGGTTCCTCCTAAATAATAGTATTAAGCCAGGCTCAGACTGCAGGAGTTCTAAAATCCTTACAGATTGGGTTGCATCACACATGAGGAGAAACTTCAGAGATTATCTTCTCTTTAATCTAAAACATGCTCACACTACAAGATTTGAAAAGAATGATTACAGTACACTACAGGATATTTACTAAGATTATCGTTCCAGAGGGAGTGATGCACCACGTCACGTGATCTCTCATCTGATCTCATTTGGAAGCAGATGTAAACAAAATGGAGATCGATGTAGTGCAACAAGTTGCCATAGTAATGCTTTACATTGAGGAAAAAAAGAAGGCTACACGAGTCTGAATGAGAAAATGGTTGGGAGATGTGGTCAATATGGGTTGTCTATACTTCAGCTGGAACTGGAGGTGAGATTCAGATGCTGTAAAAAGTAGTTTAATATACTGGCTAATGTTAGCCTCATGGGCTACAGTGTTACCATTTCCTGGCAGCACCGTCAGCTGATGTCCCTCTCATTGACTAGTGTGATTCAGCTTAAAAAGTACTGATACGTCATCCCGATTTTAAATCCTAAATATCAAACATGTTTGGTAGAAATCGGGGTGGCCCCGACGAGTCTGCAAGGAGGTTGGGAGGTACAGAAGACTGATCTGTAAACCAGAGCAGATTTCTCCTCCGATTGTCAAAAGGGGCGAATCAGGGTTACATCAGCCCGAAACTTCTGTAGTCTGAGCCCGGCTTTAATTCATATCTGAAGTTTGCATAACTCATATTTTAGAGGGCTACACTGCTTCCTATAGGTATATAGGTTTCACTCAACCATGAACAGCCGCTTTATTTTGCTGTTGATTTGGTCCCTAATAATTCTAATCTCATGATCTTACTTAAAGAGCTCCACCAGACATGTTTCTAAATGTGTAAAAATATTTTGCATTAAAACAACAATTTATGGCTGATATGTTTTTACAAAAAGTTTAATTGTAATATCAGAGGAAATGTGGCTTAAAGAATGGGAAAGCCAGTTTACTTCCACTAACTTCCACTGTTTTGGAAGTTAGGAAGTTTCTGTTGGAAAAATCTTAACAGTTTGTTTTTTAAACCCCCAAGCAAAAATCCAACATAAGGGGTCATACAGGGAGTGTGGATCAGGCTCAATGGACCATATTATATTTTTTGGTCTTTTCAATATATTTTCTGTATTGTGGAAATATTTCTAAAGGTCTCAGTAAAGGCAACACATATCTTTTGAAGATTTTCATGGCTGCAAGCAAAAAAACAAAATGTTGGCTTCAGAGGAACCCCTCATCATTGCCCTTCTTATCAATATAATTAACTCTATTGGCTCAATGAAGAAAATGACTTTTACTCTTTGTCTTTAAAAGGAGAAGGGGGATAATATTAGGAAAAACAGGACTGATGGACTATCATCTTTCCTTTTACTGATGGTGGATTATGTCCCAGACCTCATGTGTTTTATTTTCACACAAAAACTGAAAAAAAATGGAAAAATGACATCATCTTCTACCTCATTGAAAAACCCACAATCTCTTACTATGCAAATAGAGTTCATTTCAAAAGTTTAGCTACTGGAAACAAGATGTGTCCTACTCCACTGAAATGTCCATTCTCAGTGTCTGTGCATTAGAGGCTGCACACATCAAACTGGAATAACAATAAGTAAAACATATTTTTGAGTGAAGGGGGGGAGGGGGGGGGGGGGCTTTTACATGGTTACTGAAACTTTATTCTACTGACCCTGTCACTGCTGAGCAGGAACCACAGCGGCTGCAGCTGACTGATGTTCATCGGTGTGGACTGGAGGCAGTAGCGCAAATGTCTGGAGAGTTCTCGACGTAGGCTGTCCTCAGCCTCCTGATCACTGTAAATCAACAGGGAGCGTTCACTAAACGACAGCAATCGACTGTTTAAAGATCAGGCCCATAATATTTTTGTGCCCTTGAAATACCCAGGAGAAAAAGCAAGGTGCAGCAGGTCGGTGCTGAGTCGCAGCTGGTTGAGTACAGCCAGTTCCTCCATCAGAGGCCAGAGCTGAGCCCTGCGTCTGAGCTGCTGCAGCTCCTCTCTGGCCAGGTGGACTCCGTCTCCCGGCTCCTCACCCTCAGACGGGTAGCAGACCTCCAGGAGACCTCTGGAGGTCATCTGACGCTGCTGCTGCTCCACGCTCGACACCAGCCTCTCCAACACTCCTGATGGGAAAATAGAGTAAAACATTCACATATTGACCCTTTAACATCAAACAGAAGGTGAAACAAGAGGAAATGTTTAATACCCAGGTGTCCCATAAAGACTGCAATGTTCATTACACCCAAAAATATGAATGTGCTGGACAGGACATACAATAGAATGATGGTTAAGTTATCTTAGAGTCTTACAAAAATGGGGCAAATTATACATACATTGCATGTAAATATAACATACAGTGTGTTAGCAGAATTTTTACAAGTCTATCTTTACCACACGTTCGGTGAATTAGCAGCAACTATTCGGATATGTTGTGCTGGACAGACCACCAACTGACCTACATCCCCATCACTATTCTCAGGCCCTATAGCCACTGCAGTAAGACTGCTACACAGGTCTTTCTATGACAGCTCACCAGACTTGTGTGGATCTAGCTGATTGTTTGCCAGCAAAACGAGGCCACAGGCCTCCAGCAAACTCTCTTTGATGTCCAGTCCGAGCCCAGCACCCTGAAGTCGGACCAGCTCTTGCCTCCAAGGACCTGCAGTGCCGTCCAGCCTTAGATTGCTCACATCCAGGGCTTTACTCAGGAGCCTGAGCCGAGACGCACACTCAGCCACCGACTCCAACTGATGAAGAAGACACATATGGTTTGTGAAGTGTTTCAAACAATTTCAGATGTGTTGTGACTGACAGACATTATACTAAACTGGGTTTTAAATAGTTGCTTCTCTTCTATTAAACAAGATAGAAAAGACCATGATGAATAGAGGTGTCCCGAGACCTTGAATGGCAGAGCTTTCCCTAGAGTTTTCTGGATGCCTTTCAGAGCTGTGGCTACAGACATAGGGGTGGACAGAACAGTCTGGATGGCTGCTGAGACCGCCTGCAGCTCCTGGTGACCTCTGCAGGACAGCACAGTCAAAAGCGTTAGTGACACTGAAAAATACAGTTCTTCTGTCACATATTAGTAAGATGTAAAATAAAAATATTGGATGCAAAACACAAAGCGTATGGCAATCTTATAACCACACAATTTGTGCAATCTTATAGCAAATGTAAATAAATAAATAAATAAAACAATCACAAATTGACTAAATGAAATGATCATGTCATGCAGTGTTGAGAAAAGTGTTTACTCAAACTCAGCGTCGCCGTCTCCCAACAGCAGCTGTGGCAGTCGGAGGATGAGATGTTTCTGCACCCACTGCCAGTGCAGAGACAGCACAGAGATGCCCTGCGAGTCAGCCGGCAGCGTGCTGCAGACATCCCAAAAACGATCAAGCCACTGCAGCAGCTGAAGGATCTAAACACACAAGACAGGAGTGCCATGAGTGAGGAGAAAACAGCAAGGCAAAGTCTGAATTATATAAGAACTCAAAATCTGAGGACATATATTTTCTTCATGACTTTGGAGTAATTTGACACAGGTGGCACATTACCATTTTATTCCATTCTGCTCTACCCTGTAATGACCAATCTGTTCAGTTTACTGTTAATTACCGAGCCAAATTAGAAAGGATTTTAACACTGATGGAGTAGAGGAGGTAGTGCAGTACACGTAGCGATGGAACAGGCAGTACCAGAGGTTCGGTATTAGCAGTGGTAGTGACACAGTAGTCCTGCAGCAATAACAGTATCAATAACAAAAGCAATAATAGCAGTAGCCACTATCTGTAGGAGTATTAATAGTTAGCAGTAATAATAGCAGTAGTTGCAGGAGCAAAAACTGCAGGACAATCAGCAGCTAGCAGGAGCCGTAAAAATGGTAGCAGTACTAGTAATACTAGAAGTAGCAGTAGTATTGGTAGCAGCACAGTAGTTGTAGCAGTAGAAGTTGTAGTTATAGACTGTGGAAGCAAAGTGACACAGTGAGTGAGTTCTAACCTCAAACATGATGTGATCTGAAATGTAGGGCTGTCCACTCTGCACAGCCTGCAGGGTGAAGGAGTCCCACAGGTCAAAGAAGGTGCGCAGGTGCATCAGCACTGGGTGGGGCAGGTGGCCAATATCCACAGTCCCTGTGAGGGAAAGATAACACATGCTCAGTGTTACATACTGTGCTGCATGCTGTGTAGCTCAGTAGGTGGACATTTAGTTTCAAACTGTAACATGTAACACACAGTATACAGCTGTTTGTAAGATACAAAGTACTGTGTTACTGTGGGAGTTGATAATTGGCCAAAGTGTGCTGTGCAAACCTTTGCTGAAGGCTGTTGCTATTCTGAGGGCGCAGTTCTGAGCAGACAGGTTGATGGCACAGGTGCAGATGACAGACCGTTCCTCTCTGTCCATCATCAGAAAAATCCTCAAAAACATAAACAAATTACTAGCACCTTTTACTAACCCTTTACTTCATGGTTCATACCTTTAATATGAGAGTAAAGGTATCCACTTGCAATGGTACCTACACTGCCTTGTTCTACTACAGCAATCTTCAGCAGGATAGAGTTGACTGGGAACCTGCAACTGTACCTGTTGGCAACTGCGTTCAGTGCCTCCAGAAAGTCCATGTATCGTTCCTCGTCCTCAAAGTAGCACTTGTTAGCTAAAATATCCAGGTATTGCTTGTTCCACCGCATGTCCACCAGAATCCTGTATTCATCTGGCAATAGAACAAATGGCGGTTAATTCCTTACAGATGGCAGCAGCAGTCGGCGGTCAGACAAGTCAGTTGTTCATCATCATCAGCTTTGTCATGAAATGTGGAAAAAAGTCATGGAGTTGCTGACAAAACAGATCATCTTAAATTGTGCTGAGATGATAATGCCCTACATGACAAAATAAGCACTCATCTACAGCACAGGAAAATATTTAGTATTCCAACCTTTCTTGCACAGTCCAAATTTGTATCTAATTTATTTTTGTTCTATCATGGTTAAGTCATGAACTCCATATTGTGTACAGAATTGTATTGAGAAAAATGCATATTCTTCCATCCTAAATTAGAATATTTTGATATATTATAAAAGTAAATGTAAAACTGTTGACTCTCGAACTGTAAACAAGGTAAATTTTGACACTTTCTATGGACCGAGCAGGAACTCGCAGGCGGGGCCATCGGGAGAAACACAACTGCACATATTCAGTGGGCCGCATAACCAGGAAGTAAACCAGGAAGCTAGAAGACCTTTTTGGGTCTTACTTAATCTTTGGGTCTTAATCTCACACAGATTTTGTGTGCGTCACATATGCACCAGGCGGGCAATTCTCATAGGATTGAATAGGTGCCATCATTGCGTTCTGCATCTCGCTCTTCTCTTAAATCTCTTCTCTCTACACACACCAGCATGGAGAAGCGAACCATTTTGCAGTGTAAGAGGCATTAGTAGTAGAAGCAGCCTTGCACCCGGAATATTGTCTATATTGCTCCCATTCAGGGAAAACCCCCACAAACGCTAGCCTGTCACTGGAAAGTGTACGATCAAGCCGTCCAGCAGTGACAGTGTGTCTCTGTGTCACGAAAGTTGTTATGGTTTCGCTGATAGCAGCTGTATTATTGTTAGAAACTAAGACGGCAGCCATGCATGACTGCTAAAACCTCCTCCTGAATGCACACTAAAAGGTGAGGAATCAAGGGAATCGGGGGGGGGCATAAAGTAGATCTCTGGGCTGTGCTCCCTGAGAAAATATATTAACAAAAGATTTGTGAGGGAATGCACAAGTTTCTCAGAAGAACATTAAAATATTTATTTCCTTTTCTCCCATCTCTCTTTTTTTCTCTCCCATGTCCTTTTAGGGGCTCTGTAAGTTTCTGACATTTCTTTGACAATTCAGCATTGAGCATAACTGTAAAACTGTCAATATTTTTGAATAATGCTTCACCTTGATGACAGTATTACCAAATTATTTAACTAAATCTTTTCCTATATTATACATAAAATATACTGTATATTTTTATATTTACTTCCAATATTGCTTTCAGATGCAATATTTTTTAACAGAAGAACAAGACAAGCAAAGAGTTTACCGATGCTGTGAGGCTGGAGCAACTCTGCTAGCGACTTGCCCTTGGCAGCAAGTTTGCTACCAAACACAGCCTTCAGAGCCCGGTTTCCAGCTTCTACCTGGACCAGAGCTGGATCTGGAAGAGTCAAGAAGAACACAGTTACAGGATCCAAAGTACTGGACAATCTTGACCAAGGAAAATTAATGTTTTCATTTCTATAAGTTAGTGTTGTTATGATAAGAACTGTAAAACACACCACTGTGATCTGAGGGATCCTGGACATGTGATGTCTCAAGTATTTGTAGTTTGACAGAAACACGAAAGTTGAATTCTTGCCAAGAAAATCTACCGTCACTGCACTTGAACATCTTGTTTTAAAACAGTATGAAAATACTTGTTGTGCCGCATCTGTGTGTGCACAGTAACACACCAGGGACGTATTTGTAGCTCTTCCCCAGGTGTGAGAGCCAGCTGCTGCGGAGGATCCAGTCTCCATGAGAGGCTCTCTCTGTAAGCAGCCTCACTGCTGTGGGGACCAGCCTCAGAGCGTCTCCATCTGCCAGATCCACCACTCCTCCAGAGAACACTAGGCCCTCATGAACACCACTGCTCTGCAACGCCCTCTGCAGGTCACTCAGACTCAGTGGACGATTCCTGTGCGCAACAAAATTGGTGCTATTATTTCCGAAATGCTTTCAGTATTTCAACTTGATGCCACTTTATTTCCTTTAATAACTTTTTATGTTGGGTAGGTCTTTCCAGGATATATTCACATGTGTACTTTTCTGCTGCAGGCTCATGTAACTGTCTTACCGTTTGCCCTGCAGGCTGAGGGTGTTCAGGCAAAATGAGAGGACCTGTCCATCTCGGAGGATAGTGGAAAAACAGGAATCCTCGGTGGAGAGGAGGGCAGAGGGGAAGCCGTCAGGCCAAACTCCAGCACACAGCAGCCCACTGCCCCAGTCCTCTGTGTCCAGGATGGCTAAGTGCTGCTCAATCACCTGCTGGGCTTGCTGGAGGGACAACAATGCACCAATGTTTAGACTTCTTCCAGGTAACATGAATGAAGTCATGCTGTGGAAGCCATGAATATCTGCAATGAAATTCATGGAAACCTGGATAGTTTTTGTGAAACCTTCTTGTGTACCAAAGTTGCTGCTCCATGGAAATGTTTTACCTAATAATTTATTATTTTTGTGATTATTAATAAAATAAACATGATACAATTTGTAAAAAGGTGCAATTTGTAAAATATAGCCAGAATTTGAAGGTACCTCCAAAATTATAGGGGGCAGCATATCACCAGAGGAACCGCCAACTGCTGTCACTATACTGTCTGCTGTAGTTATCTGGGGCTGTGCAATTATCTTTGGTTATAACCACAGCAATTGTTAGCTTAGTTAGCAGTGGAGCTAGAGGCCATACAGCTGACTGAAGTCTGCCTCGATCACAACCTCATATCACAGGGGGAGTCACCACGGCAGGGGAACACAGCTCAACCAGGCTCAGCAGCCTGAACACTACTGGAAACCAAACTGGGAGCAGACACAGCCTCTGAGACCGGTGGAGGCCAGTTTGATGACAGGAGACGTAGTACAGAGGTGATTTACAGTGGTTCCGATGAGAAATATGACTTTGGGGACAACAGGACACAGCAGGCTGGGACAGGAGAGAGGTGAAGCGGCTGAACAGCGAGATAGAGTCAGCCATCAGCAGCAAATGCAAAAGATGATGAGTAGAGCTGTAATATTGTAAAAAATAAACAAATATGGCCCCCACGTTGTGTACACTGCTCTATAATTTGAATGAGATGACTCAGTTGTGAGTTAACGGGAACAGTGAACAGACACTGGGCCTAGATATAGAAGAACTTCCGACCTGGATTGATACAGTAAGGGGGAGTTGATACCTTTTGGCTGGCAGCAGTGCGTTGGCACAGTGAGTAAGCCTCTCCACAGGCATGCTGCAGGGCACTGGGTAAATCTACTCCTCTCTGCAGCTGGCAGGACAGCAGGGTGACAGCATGGAGAAGGGACGCCACTGATGAGGCAGGGGAATCTGAAAGATACAAGCCATTTGTTAATCAACTCTGCAGACTGGCTGGCTGACTGACTGCATATTCATTCATTGTCTTTATTCAGCGCTTACCCCAGATGGCAGATTTGATGCTTTTATGTATTTCAATCAGCAGGTCACACACACAGTCCCCAGTCACGCCTGCAGTGTGAAGCAGGGTCTTCAGGTCCAGTGTGTCCCAGCAGACCCCCTCATGTTCCCCTGAGATGTAAACCTCCACCCCTCGGTTCCTCATGGCTCTGCTCAGCTCCCCATGCACAGGGTCCATGGTCAGGAACAACCTGCACAGCCACATGCATCAGCTGAGCATCTTTAATATCTTCAACACAAAGTGAACAAGCACACATTTTGCAGTACTACCTGAAGTTAGGATGTGGGGTGATTTTGGGCGTCTTTCCATCTATGACCCCTCGTTCGTTGATGGTGAGAGATCCACCGGGCTCCAGCAGAGCATTGAGACGATCCAGGACAGAGGCACTAAGCACAGGATACATGATCAGTACAATGTCTGTGTTTCTGTGGCTCTATCTCACAAAGTTTCGGGACAATCATTTCTTAACTTTCCAGACATGCACAGCTTCTTTGAATATCTGTCTGACTGGATTACATTTCAATGGGAATTTTGTTTTGATTTGATTTTAAGTTAATAGCTAAATTGAATATTTTCCCATATACTGTATATCTATGCATAAGATGTTTGGTTTTTGTTTTATCAAAGAACAGAGTTTATCTAGTTGCCATTTACTTGATTTCTGTGTGTATTCTATTAAGCAAAAATACCAATTCCACTATGAGCCAAACGACTTTTTAGTGATTTCAGTGCATCTTTAAATGTTTCCATTAGTTCAAGTGCATCTCTGCATAGCTCTCTCAGTTTTTATGATGTGTGTGGTCTTTAAAGCCTTTTGTTGTGATCAAATTTTATTATATTATTTGTCAAATGAAAATTGTCGTACACAAGGTACCACAGACTAGGATTCTTCAACATACAAACAGCATGTAACACAAACTATATACAGTACATTCACACCATTGCCGTCCAAAGAAAAATAAAGAAAAACTAGAATTACCACCTTGCAGTTGTATATCTCCGTGCACCACTCAAGTTGCACTTTACATCCATGTCTGTCGAGACTCATAATATATGAAGAGACTGATAGAGAGCTTGGTCACATGGTACAATGACAATCACCTGAAGCTCAATATCATCAAAATCAAAGAGCTTGTGGTGGACTACAATGCTTCAAATGGATGGATGTTGCTTCTAAGAAGCTCTAAATTCTGAAACATGGATTCTTCACACACATGTTCAACCCGGCAGCACAGAAGATCTATACAATCAGCAGTTTGTGTTTAGAATTTTGTCATAATTAGCGTATGAATTCTTGAGTTATGACAAAAAAATTGTTTAATATGTTAGACAGTTCATCCTTGAGTCCAAGTGAATGTTTGGGCCAAATTTGAAGAATTTCCGTCACGGTGTTCCTCAGATATCGCATTTACAAGAATGGGACAGATGGACAGCCACGGTTATCGCTGGTGCAGAGGCATAAAAAAGGAAATACCAACAAAAAAATAATACATAAATGTGTGTGTAGGCCGTCTTACAATCAAAGTGACACGCTATATCTGTACAAGAAATTGTGGGCTTAAAAAAAACCCCAAGAGGATATCCCCCAAGCCTCTACAGTGAATGCCCGCACTTGTCTTTGATGCCTTTTAAACATTTATTCCTCTGTGAGCCCAGCGAAGTGGCCATTGTTTTTCCCAACTCTCATGTGGGACCAAAATACAAACTGAAAAATGTTTTTGCAAATAAGTCGACAAGCACACAAACACATAGAACACTGCACCTTTCCTCACCTGCAGAAGTTAACGTTGTCCATGAGCAGCCAGTCACCAGCCTGCAGGGCCTGGACCAGCATACCATCCAGCCACTCGAAGCCTCCGTTTGTCCAGCCGTCCTCCAGCTGAGCCAGACGCTCCTTCAGCAGCGTGAAGTCCATCTGCAGTTTGGACATGTCTGGGGGACAAACACAAGGGGGACACATTCAGCACTTGAGACAAACAGAAATAAGAAAAAGAATTTTCCTTCACATCAGGTAGTATTCAGTTATCAGACAGCACTTTGCCATTACCAGTGAACACTTTGAGCTTGGTGTTGAGTTTCTGCAGGAGGAGGATGATGACCTCCAACTTGTTCAGTGCCTCAGAGTTGACGCTTCCCCCAGTTCTTTGCAGTCCTTCCTCCTTCAGCCAGTGGCAGAACAGACCCCACGTCTGCAGCAGGAACTCTGTGTCCTGAATGCCAACATCCAGCGACATCAGGCCACGCCTTATAACCATGGCAACTATGTAGTCCACGCTCTCCAGCACTTGTTGCCATGGCCGCATGATATCCAGCTGGAATGACAGAAAAGAGCGCAGAGTGAGGTGGCCTGCTGTTCTCAGAAGCTCAGCTAACTAGAAACCTGAGTTCCTGGTTACCTGTTCGAAGCCCCCCAGCAGCTCTGTGGTGTCCATGGCACTGTTCATGGCCATGACCCTGAGACGGTGTCCTGTCAGCAGAGCCAGCAGTCTCACCAGGCTGGTCTTTCCGCTGGCCGTGGGGCCAACAAGTATGGTCATCCAGCCCTTCTCCACACACTTCATCAGGGACTCCAGGGGCCGCAGTGCCTGATGTGTGATGGACAGTGGGGGGTCCAGGGCCACAGGGGCTCCGCCACTGCGCTGCAGGACTGAGAAGCCCACCTATGAGGGAAATACATAGGACATCTCCTTAACTTACAACTTCAAAACAATTGCTGCTGAAAACCAGCATGAGGTGTAGTTTTGACAAACCTGCAGGTTGAGCGGGGTGATGTGGAACTCTCTGGAGCCGCTGTAAGGCTCAAAGTCCTCCCCAAACACCTTCCTGAACACTGACAGCATCTGAGTGGGACAGGATGGGGTTCACAGACCGAACAGTGTATTTTAGTTTTGCCAAGTTCACAAAAACATTGCAAAAAGGCTTTCCAGACAGGTCAGTAACAACACAAAGAAAATGGAGGGTAGCCACTGAATGCAGAAAAGTGAGAGAATTTAATACGAGGGGCGGTAGTCGTTTTGGCGTTGTTCTAAGATTTTGATGATGACAATAATGATGATGTTCTTGATGGTGACTATATTTCATTATGCTGCTGACATTGGCCAACTGTGCGTTTTTGTTTGCTTGTGATGACATTGCCAGGTATGTTGTTTACATAATGTTAAATAGGATCTTGTTGTACATATATCAGTGACCGTTTTATATTACAGAGGTTGATCCTGTAAATTGATGTCTTGATATTTAGCACTTTACTCCTGTATTACATTATATGATTGGAAGGTCAACCCAGGGTGTTGTCTCCGCACCATTCAGTACCCCCCCACCCCACTAACATGCAGGCTTTTTTTGTGTTTTGTTTATCTATGTCTTGTTTGTACCTATGTCTTGCTACAAAAGCAATAGCCCATGGGGACAAATAGAGTTGAAAGTAAGTAGCCTACTCAGCATGTGCACAATTGAACTTAATGCCATGATTGACACAAAAAGGTTTTCCATTCTTTTATTCTACCTCTCATTGGTTCACTAATAAGAGGTAGTATGAAATCACATTTAAATTATATTAGACTGTGGTATCTTACTCCTTGAGGAAAAATGACCCATGTTGGTATAAAACCACAGGAGATACAATTCAACAGCACCAGCTCTAGTGTGGCAGGCATGGGTTACCCCAACCTGACGGAGGTTTTATACAGCATCACAAAACATAATATCGCAATACTCAAGTGTACTGATATTTTCTTACATTATACCAAATCACCCTAGTCATCAGCATATTAAATATATTTTCAGAAGAAGCAGATTCCAAGTCATTTACACATAATAACCACAGTAGGGGGCCAAGTACACTGCTCTGTGGGACACCACAAATTAAAGGCTGAGAACTCTGAACCTCAGCTCTCTGAAATCTGTAGATCAAATATGAGGCAGCAGGCTGAATGAAATGTTTTTTGTAGTTCAATAAGAATCATTCCACATAACTTTTCAGGAACCACTTCACCAACATGTACACATACATGCAAGTGTAACACCCAAAAAATGAACATGAACAAAAACATATAACAAAAGAAAACCTATGTAGCCTTCAATTAAACTTTTGATTTAATTCATTGATATTATTAAGTTTCTTGTAGACCCTGAAATAAAAGCTAAGTTGGTTGTGCAGCATACCTGTGCCTTGTCAGCCTCCGTTCTCATCCTGTCAGCATACACTAAGGCTACATGCTGTCCTGGGTTGAAAAACCCCGGTGATTGGTCAGCCTGCATCAGCTCACACCACCGGAACATGTCACGTAGATTGAACTCCCAGGGGCTTCCTCTCTGACCCCAGCGCCGCTCCACACACACCTCCTGGACAAGCTTTCCAAGGCAGAAAGAAACTTTTAGGTGTCTTCAGACTTGCCAACAGCTTTAAACATGTGAAACTCTGCCTGATGATGCACCTATCTTCAGTTAGCACAGCAGAGGCAGACAGTCAAAGCCATACAACAGTAAGGGAAGAGAAACCTACCTTGTTACTGAACTCCACCATTTTGGCAACGATTTCCTTATCAATGCTGGGAAAAATGGAGTCTCCTATGAACTCCATGTCTTTGCTTGCGAGTTGGTCCACAAAAACCTGAGAACATGGGGGGAAGTCAACATTATATCAGTCAACTGTTTTTTATTGGAGTAAATAAAAGTTTGTATAATGATCTCGATTGTTCCTTACCTGACTGAATCTGTTGAGGAAGGATTTGGGCAGTCCTTTACGCCCACCGCCCTGAGTGAAGGGGTTCTGACAGCCAAAGATCTTGGTCTTCTCATGCTGAACCTGGAAGCTCATGCCCAGTTCAGGAATGTAGATCTCTGCTCGGTGATCAAAGCAGGCGTTCAGACCCTCCAACACCGACTGAGAGGCCAGGTTCAGCTGGCAGAATGAAGAACAAGTCAGTTTGATTTTACAGACTATAGCAACATCATCAAATAACTATTTGGTTTACAAAGGTTTGGAAACAAAAAAGGTGCCAAGCCATAAAAACTGGTGTACAAAAACATCTACAACATCTAAACATATTTAAACAGTGGTCTTTACCTCATCCAGGACCACCCAGTGACCTGCCTTCAAAGCAGCCAAAAGGGGGCCATCGCGCCATGCAAACTCTCCTCCCTTCCCTCCCTCCACAGGGAGATCGGTCCCGAACAAATCAGTAACATCCTGCCAGAGAGTGCACAACATTAGAATCAGAGTATATATAGTATTTGAAATTCATTCATGGAGAGCATTCTGAGCATTACCGTTTGTTCTGACAGGTTGATTCTGACCAGGTGGTTCCCTGAAGCTTTTGCCAGTGCTGCCACCAGGCTGGTCTTTCCCACGCCAGGTGAGCCCTCCAGCAGCACAGGCCTCTGCAGCTTCAACGCCCGCAGGAGCCTCTGGGCATTCACCGCGGTGGTGCCCGCTGCAATGGTGTAGTCTGACAGGTTACGGCTCTCTGTCTGAGGCCCTGGGTGGACATACAAAGTATTCAAATCAAATCAAATTTTATTTATATAGCGCCAATTCACAACAAAGTTATCTCATGACACTTAACATGTAGAGT
>JBBPCS010000238.1:310390-333960 GCA_037974645.1 Hollardia meadi
GGCAGGTGAAAGCGCGAGTTGAAAATATTCAACTCAAGCGAAAAGTTCACGTGTATCGCGGGGCTTTGCAGAGTGCAAAGCGGGGTGACAGAGCCACCGCTCGCCTGCAGACAGCTGCTGAGCTCCGTGGAGCTTTCGGACAGAGGGGCGGGGGCAGATCGGAGCTTCTCGAGGAATAAACACAACGAGTCAAATCAGATTCTGTTCAGATCCGATGTACTTTACTTTGTGAACGTACAGGCATATAAGCAAGGAGAGAGTGGACAGAAACAACCGGCTGCTCAGAGTCGCACTGAACTCAGACACACACGCCCCCTGATGACGTAGCCACTCCTACACTCGACTGACCAATACCGCAACTTCATCACTTACTTACTCAGCCACAGAGCAACCCTTAGGGCTGGCCCTCTGCGGTCCAGCCAAAAACAGAGATTAAGTTCTTTTTCAAACCCAAAAACCACACACAAGAGGTGGCGTTTTTTTTGTTTTTTGAGCCCTGAGTAGTGCTGCATTATTTACTCATTATTTACTGTCTGCAAAATGAAATGCTCCCCTAAAACAATGATTTCCTTTTGACTTTGGGAGGTACGTTTGCTTTCAGCACCGCCTACAACAGTGTTAACTTTATTTTATCTGCTGCAACATTATGTAACGGCTAACCTTATGATGCCACTGATGACACTCCTTTGTAGATTCAAGCCCTTGAGGTAGTCTGAAACCAGAATCCGCAGGTCTCCTTCATTCTCCAGCTCCTCCACATACAGCTCAGTAAACCTAGGAGATACACACACACACAAATATTGTCAAAAATATTGAATTATTGATACTTTTTCAATACCCCATGTTTATAACAATACATTATCTGCATTTCACAGTATAAAAAGTGCCAAAGCTATAAAAAAAAAGACAGATCCACAATCAGATTTCCAACCCAAGGCTGCACAGATATTAACATTATTACAAATGTGTTGGTATGTGTTCAGTGACTTTTTCTGTATCAGCCCTGTGTGCAGGTTGTTCATTTAAAAAAAACATTTTTGTGCCGTGGTATTAAAAAGGTGTTGAGTGTTGTTTATCTATACTAGTATTGTATAAAAATGTAGCGTTTCTTTGTCACATTGCTATTAGATTGCCTATGACAGCAACACCTATGGCAATCACTGCTCCAAAAGATATCCTCTGATAAGTATGTTTTTTTTCTTTTTACCATTTTAAAATTCAATTCTGTCTAGGATGTATCTAATGAAGGGGCAATGTACCATTGCTCTATTGAAGTACGTATTTTCCTCTTTAACATCTTAAATTGTTAAAGTACTCTGTGTTATTTCTAAGAAACAAAATAAAATAGTAGGTCAGGCTAGCTAAGTCTTTCACTTTGCCTACACCTCTGCACTCTCTCACCTGTTCCTGAGGCCCAGCGGCAGGTTTCTCTTGCCCACATCAGTAGCTGGGTTCATGCAGGCAAAGAGCCGGAAGTCTGGGTGACGTACCAGGGGCTCTATGATCAAACAACACAACAATATTAGCAACAATCCCTGGGAATATTAACAAAAACAATGCAAAATAGCTAAATATATTTAGTTCAAATGACAATGACCCAAATGTAGGCAAATCAGTGTGATTTGGTCAAAAGGTTAGCACGCTTAGAAGATTAGTAGAAATAGTTGACACCTCTTAAATTAGTGCTTTGGTGCTGGCTGAAATACTGCATTTCCTTAAAGGCTGTGATGTGGATCAGTAATATTGTTGCAGTATTTAACTGCAGGTTTGTGAACTTTATATACTCCAGAAGTTTGTGTTTATCTTTGGGATGCCAAAGTGTGGTTATACTCTGGACATTCAGGGGAGCAGTGAAAATGTGTTGTGTTTGCTCTTCCATGTGTGTTTGGGAAAGGCAGTGTCAAAATATAAATCACACGTCTTGGTTGGGGTGGTTTTGATAGATCTCCTATAGGACTAACAAATCTCTTTTTGAATCTTCCTTGCTCTTTCTCATTTACAAATGTTAAATATTCTGGTGGCAGTTTCATTCTGTTGTTCTTGCAGGCATTAATGACAAAATCAGCCAGCAGCCGATCATATGAGATGTATCAAATTAACATTATAGCCGTGATTAAGCTGTAATCCAGCCAAAAAGAAACTTAGCTGTTGCCTGGTTAATGTGGTCTGACAGCCAGTGTCATACCTGGGTAACAGAAACATCACTCTGCTACACCACGCTACAATCACGGGTGGCTCAGGCTGTCCACCAATCTGTGGGTTGGCGGTTCAATCCCCACCTTCTCCTGTCCACCTGTCAAAGTGTCCTTGGGCAAGACACTGAACCTCCATAGTCAGACCACCACCATGCATGGTAGCTCGCTGCCATCGGTGCTTTGGATACAAAGCGCTATATAAAAGCAGCCATTTACCACCACAACTGGATAGTGTGTGTTTGTGGTCCAACTAGACCAACAGAGCAGCTAGAATCAATCCTGCTGCATCATGTCATCTTTATCTACCTGTTAAACTTTTAAATCAGGACGTCAAGTATTTGGATCAAGTAACTCCCAAAAAATAAGGCACGCAAAGTAAGTATCTACACCTATTATTTTGATGTGTCAGACTCGATTAAACAGTATTTCATAACTTCTCCTACTCATCTCAATTTGGGGTTCTATCTACAGGTTGTGAACATTATTTAGACACTAAGGAGTCTTTCTACCAAGAAAAATGACAGAGCTCAACTAAATTTATGAATGTTAGTTATTTTTAAAGATATAATTTGAAACATTTCCACATCAAAATGTCTTAAAACGACTAGACCTTTGTTATACATGTTGTTGAGTTGTGTACTAACATTATCCCAAATTAAAAAATTAAAAAATGTCATTTCATTCAAGGTAACGGTGCGTTTCATGTGGTCACCTGTCGCTATAACTTCCAGGAGAGTCAGAGAGTGAGGAATGAAGTCGGCGAACATGACCAAACGTAACGTGGACAAAACTTTCAAACATTACCTTGTCTGTGCGTCACGTCAGATTTTCATCTGTAATGGTGGTTGTTTAACAATAAAGACAACAACTCCCATGATCTCGCGCTACTTCGATCTTTTGTTATTTTTATTGAGAACCATAGTGGCAGAAACTACAGACTGTGTGTTTAACTGTGGTGACAAATGTTGAAGAAGCTGAATCTAATTGTATTCATTAAGGGATTCTGAAGGATTCAGATTTGATAAACAGACAAAATACTGAGATTTGATAAAATGCTATCAAATTCCAACTCTACTGTATGGTTGACAGCAGTCCTCACCAGTATCCCCACGGTCCAGCAGCACCAGCGATCCAGCGCTGCCCTCCAGGAGTCCACTCAAACACTCAAGGGTCTCTGCTGCTGCCAGGTTGATCTCATCCAGCAGGATCCAGTGGCCCTTCTTCACTGCCTGAGCCAATGTTCCCTACAGAGGAACACACCAAGGATATACAGCAATAAAGCTCAGGTCATACACTCCTGTACATTCATTGTTTTGCCAAAACACCAAAACAGACGGCCTTTATTTGACAATTGGCTACCAGGGTGCCCCTTGACGAGATATTTTTAAGCGCTTTACCTCCACAAAGGCGAAGACCATGGCTGTCTCACAGGCTCGGATCTGCTGCTGAGTCTGGCTCAGCTTGACAGCCAGCGCCTCCCACCGCTCCTGCAGCAAGGCAGCTAGACAAGCACATAGGAAATATTAGTCTTTCATTGTACTAAAGTACCACTATCCTGTTATCATTGGTTACTCTTTCTAGTACACTACCATTGGACTTCTCCTGTAGCTCTTTAGTGAGAGCAGACTTGCAGACGTGGTCCATGAGTTTGAGCAGGTCCTGCCAGCGCTTTCCCCTGAAGCAGGTCTGCACATGGCCCAGGAAGGTCAGGTTCTGCTTCCGCGAGTATGTCTGCGAGAAAAGGTCCTCAAAGGCCTCCCGCAGGGGGAGCAAGATCTGCTTGTGGTCAACTGGCTTGTACCTGCATTAGACAGAAAATAACAAAATGTTTGCCATACACCGATCAGCCACAACATTAAAACCTCTAACAGTTGAAGTGAATGACATTGATCGTGGCTACAGTACAATGTTCTAGTAGGAAACCGTGGGTCCTGGTATTCATGTAGATCTTCTTTGACCTATAAAAACTTCCCAAACATTGTTTCAGACAAAGTAAACCCCCTCATGGCAACAGCACTCCCCGATGGCATCCATGGATTGGCACATCCCATGTAGAATCAGATTTGGATCTGGGGCATTTTGAGGCCAGGCTAACGCCTTAAGCTCTTTGTCAAGTTCCTCGGGATGTTCCTGAGCAGTTTTTGTGGTGTGGCAGCACACATTGTCCTGCTGGAGGACCAATGTCATCGTGGTGTGCCGGTGCCATGGGGGGTGTGCTTGATCTGCAAGGGTGTTTGGGCGGATGGTTTGTGTCAATTGGCATCTGCCCAGAGAGAGGAGGAGATGTTGGCATCCACATGAATCCCAGGATCCAGGGTTTCCCAGCAGAATATTGCACTGTAGTGAGATGATCAATGTTATTCACTTTAACTGTCAGTGCAGCTCCCGTTCAAAATGTGCCCGATCGGAATGGGCCAATTGCTTAGCCTCCAGTATTGCTCCTTGCAGCTTTCTCGAGAACCGCTCTTCTGAAGCACTTCACACTGACTGTGTAGAGTTATCAAAACGCTAATATTAAAACTCCAATTAGCTGACACCTCATTAGGTATAACACCATTTAGAGAGGTAGGAGAGAGGGTTCACCCAACCCTCTTGCTACATGGCTCTGGCCATAATGTAGTGTAGGGCTGCACCTAACAATTTTGTTTGTATTGATTATTCTAATAATAGATTTTTTTGGAGAAGTCGAGTAATCTAACAACTCATTTATCAATGATTCTAAATATTTTTTTTTCATTATCATTTTGATAACAATTGACTCAATATAGTCAAAATACTTAGTTGTTCGACTTGAATCTTGAAGCCTCACCCCCTCTGCTGTTCGATTGGTTATTCAAAGTAAGTTTGGTAATACTGAATGTGTCACGTGTCCAAATTGCACCAAATTCAGCAATGCACATCCTTGGGTCTCCATCAATTCACCTGCAAAGTGTGAAGTAGATCAGATGAACGATTCCTGAGAAATTCGGAGGACAGACAGACAGACATGGGATGCACACACTACCCATGATAGATAAGGTTTACTGCAGATAAGCTCTTACAGCACAAACTGCTTTCATCCATCACAATGACAGATGAGACCTGGAATTTTTAAATGATTTTAAGTCTTGTGTTTATGTTCATTTTATTTAGGTACAATTTGTGTATCACTCACCCTCCAAGCAGGTCAGCAGTGTCACTCTGCTGGTTCATGTTCACAACCCGCAACCTGTGTCCTGGATCGAACACACAGTAGGCAATATTTGAATCAGGAGTAGTATTGATGGACAGTTTTTTATCAAAAACACTATGTATGTCTATCAGGAGCAATTTGGGGTTCAAGACAATGACAGGAGAAGCCTGAGGTCAAACCGTGCAAAGAGCTTACAACCAGCTGTACCTGCTGGGCCACAGCCCAGCTAGGTTCCTGAGCTCACCTGTGACTCTGGCCAGTTGCTGAACAGTGGAGGTCTTTCCAGTTCCTGTCTCTCCCACCAGAAGAACAGGCTCCCCTTTGGTTACACACACTGACAGCTGTTCCAGCAGAACAGCAGAGGGACGAGTGGCAGCAAATGTCTGGTTGTCCCTGTTTATATCAATTAAAAAACAAACAAACAAATGATTAATGATTTCATATTCAGTTGTATTCTTTGTAGATACTGGTGTCAGTCTAGCCCCTAAACCATAAAATACTTATTACTTGAACATGCTTGGAAGCTAGAAATCACAGGTTGAAGGTGCAGTGTGCAGGATTTACTGGCATTTATTGGTGACTAACTGAACACCCATCTCCTCACCCTCCCCTGCCAAGCATGTAGGAGAACCTACAGTGGCTGCTAAAACTGCAAAAGACCCCCTCTAGAGCCAGTGTTTGGTTTGTCTGGCTACTGTTACAACATGGCAGACTAAATGGAAGAGGTGGAGTTTTTTGAGGAAATTAGCATGTATTAATTACCGTTTTATTGCCTCTGTGTGCACGGGTTGTGACTTCACCTAAAAAATGAGCCATTCGCCGACTTTCTAGGTTGCCTATAACAGGCTGTATTCAGTTTTCTATGTGAAGCATTCGGGTCAGATTTGCCGCGAAAATCCATTGGCTTACATAGAGTGTGATGTTTATGCGTGCTCCTGTCCTATACAGTGGCAATGGTGGAGCTAGCTAGTGGAGCTAGCGAAGAAGAGGAGTCAGCCAAGAGCTAGCTAACGAAATGGAGTCCGCTAGCCTCAACAAACGACCGGCTACCAGCGCAACACAGACTCCATCACAAACTCCAAGAAAACAACTCCTTAAAAAACAAAATGTTTTATATGCTGAAGCCCTTCAGGCCAAACCGGAATCAGATTGGTGCTGGGCAAAAACATGGGTCAACATAGGCAGGGCATTCGAATCATGGAGACAACTCAGTTTGGTTTTGGGGATCAAAACCGACCCTTAGCTGGCTTTCATCCTACTGGAAATGTAAGCTAACATTACTGCAAACCATGTGATATACATATTGTGTTTGTGTGTTTTTGGCTCAAGTTGGATAACGTTAGCTTGTCTTTCGATGATCAGTTGCTAGCTAGCTAATGTTACCTGGCATGACAAAATACTGTCTTGAGTGGATAATGTCAGCTAACTCATCCTAACTTACAAACTGGCTTGCTTGCCGTTTACTCATGGCTTTATCGACCAACATTATGAACCAATGCCAGAGTGCATTTTGGATGCATCCATCCATCCATTATGAATTTAATCTCACTCACTTTAAATAGGTTATTATATGGAAAATTTGTCTAGACTGTGAGCTATAAAAAGTTTTAAATCAAAAGAAAATGAAAAACTCAGTGTGCCTTATTATTACACCATCAAAGTACATTTAATGACGTTATCACCGTATGACATACTCCATACACCAATCTCAGTTGTGGCATGCTGCTATAAAAAGTCACACTTGCTTTGTTTTCAGCCCAAAGTTTGACATCCATTCATTTTGGCTTTGTCAAAGACTCAATGAATATTTGGGCATGTTCTGATGGCCCAGCGATTAGATGGCTTTGTTTACCATAATGCAGTTTTGAAATCAATGGAATATGGTCTATGTGTTTCTATCTGGAGGTGAATATTGGCACAGCAACTAGATGATTCATATATGGTGTAAACAGAGGTCAAAGGGGGCCAGTGAGCAGGATGTCCCACTTACACGCTCAGCTGAACCGCTTCAGTCTGCTTTCGACCCAGAGTCACTCTGCCCACCGAGGCCTCCAGCTCGCTCAGCGTGATGCCAGGCTGATACATCTGGCAGAAGTGCTGGGCCTACATGCAAACAGCAGCCAGGAATCAAAATCATGTCAAAGAAGGGACATTTTTCAAATTGATTAAAGTCATTGTTAAATTACAATGAGCCACATATACTGTATGTATGTCATCATATTCATGTAAAAAACTCAATTTTCTTATTTGTTTAATCAATCAGTGCCATCGGTGGGTGCTCTGACTCTAATGACTTGAATGTCAAAATGCTTGTTAAATACCTTCTCTTTGGAGATGTTGAGCTTACTTCCAATGATCTCTGCCATTCGCAGTCGACTTTCAGGATGAGACAGCATGGCTGTGAAGCAGTCAAGAGCCTGACAAAGAAAACACCATGACAATCCATCACTCAATAAAAATAATACATGTTGAATCACCACAACTACACAGCGGCTTAAACCAAAAACACATTTTCATTTTCACATTTAGGAGTGGGCATTCCCATCAAATATAACTGAGCAGTACTGAGCTAAATACATCCATCCATTATCTATGGATGGATAATGGATAATAATTAACCGATTCAAAAAAGTTGGATCTGCTGTGTGTAACTTACCGTATATAACAATGACATACAGTATACTCAATTGACAGTACAATATATAATATGGTCTTGATTTTCTTACTTTTTTGGAAATCAAACCCACTAACCTCTTGGAAGACATGTTGTGCTGTGGCTGATGAGGTGCTATCGAAGTTAACGCTGATCCGCTCACACCATTTCAACAGGTCCCTGTGGAAACATGGAAAAATGAAAAAATGAAGATACATAAAGAAAAGTGAAGGAAATAAAAATGCATGTGGCTACATTTTTTATGAATTTTGGATGACAGACAGTTTGTAATTCCTGGAGAACAAAGAGTTAGAGATGCTCAACTACAGTCCCTGAATCAGCTTATCATTTAGGTATTACATACCGTCTCAGGTGAAATAAAACATTGGGGACGATTGAAACTAATTTCTGCATGTACCCTTCACGCAGGGACACACAGGGAATGGACCTATCAGTTGTGGAAGAGTTGAATTTAATGCACATTTAATGATCCCATAAGGATTTTTTTGGTATCATAAATAGCTTTGGTCCTGGCTTATAATATTAAATCATGACAGATGAAACGATAAATCAACATAAATAGGCATGAATGTGGACCTAAAGTAAATGCATCTCATTCAATAGCATGAACCCTAATGACCTAGATCAACATATATGAGCATCACAGGCTGAGCTATAAAGATAATTACATTGATCCATGAAACATATGTACTATTGAAGTGCAGAGCATGGAAAGTACCAACACATTGATTTATGGCTGAATCTTCACCAACAGACCTTCTATAGAGCACACTGAAAGTGTATGGAAACTTGAGAAAGCACCAGGGCAGAGGAGTAATGTAACCGAGGAGGTGTTTATAAACCTGTTACCTAATGAAAATGCCCCAGTGCGGCCTGGAGAATCTGTGATCCCAGCCCCTCGTCCATAGGATGGTCTGATCAATAATCTATTGAACAGAGCAGCAGCTAGTGGAAAGCTAATTAAATTTGTGAAGGCTGCTGCTGCAGACTGGCTGGTAGATTTGACAGGGGGAATTTGACAGATGTAAGGCCAAAGGGGCTAAAGCTCTCTATGTTTGGCCCCCCACTGATGATGACTTTCAGAATAAGGGGCTGCCATTCAGATGTTCTGACGCAGCGAGGCCAGACACTGCGTGTCCTCTCAAGATCACTTAAATGGCCCATGGTCCTTTATGTCCTGTACATCTTAACAGCGTGGGATAAAATCAACTCACATGACCAGCATGCTGGAAAATTTGGACAATTATTAGTAAATTGTAAAAAATAATCTCTCTTTTCACAGCTTCCATGTTGAATACAAATAACAGCCAGACCAATATGTCAATGTGGGTCTTTATAAGACATCTGTATATCTAGATATTAATTGCACATACACTTAATGTTGCCGCAGAAAACTAAAGAAGTCCATACCTATGCCTTATAATACTCCAATTTTGTTTTTGCAAACGACACATTCTCTATTATGAAAGACACTTGTCTACAAGCAGATTTTATTTTTTATGCCTTCAATACATAGCGACAGTAGAGAGAGATGGGGAAGTGTCATTGGCACACTGGCAGACAGACAGTAGACTGCATCAGTGTGTTTTGTTGGCTCATGCGTTGATATTGACCATAATACACTACATCAGAATTTTGGCTGAGCATGTTATTCCCGGCAAAAACAATAAGGGTTCCTTCCCGAGGGCAGCTACAGGAAAATAGTCCCTTCAGTTTAAAAAGGTTGAGTGTTAACTCATCCTTTACCTTTTAGGAAAGTAGCAACACTTTAGTTAAATTGTTACTAGTTTGTGTTATTTGTTTCAGTAAGTGTTTCAGTTTTGAATAATGGTCTATATGTGGTCTCAGTGGCCTTTTAGTTTTTGTCATGAATAAAATTCACAAAACACAAAATGTGGTCGATCTACACTTGTAGTCAAATCTCAATGTTAACTAGAATTACCACCTCATGGTTGTATGCCATGGTTATACTCATATAATATTAGTGACTGATAGAGAGCTTGGTCACATAGTGCAACAGTCACCTGAAGCTCAATATCAACAGAATCAAAGAGCTTGTGGTGGACTACAATGCTTCAGATATGGATGTTGCTGCAAAGAAGCTCCAAATTCTGAAACATGGATTCTTCACACACGTTCAACCCGGCAGCATAGAAGATCTATACAATCAGCAGTTTGTGTGAAATTTTGTCATAATTAGTGTATTAATTATAGAGTTATGACAAAAAATTTGTTTAATAAGTCACAGTGACCTTGACCTTTGACCACCAAAATCTAATCAGTTCATCCTTGCGTCCAAGTGAATGTTTGGGCCAAATTTGAAGAAATTCCATCAAGGTGTGCCTGAGATATCGCTTTCACAAAAATGGGACGGATGGACAGACAACCTGAAAACACAGTGCCTCCGGCCATGGCTATCGCCAGCACAGAGCCATAAAAACATCCAGCATACTTCAATAGCAAAACCAGATTTGGCAACGAATGGCAGGATGTGACGTGTTCTTATCAGGATAAACATCAGTTTATCAAATTAAAATAGCAGACAAAGGGAAGTAAATGGAGATTGGAGGTAGTAGTAGTACTGAGCTGGGCCTCACCTCAGTGACAGGGCTCTCCCCTCCAGTGGTGTGCTTTTGTCCTCAGACTTGTGCTGCTGGCTACCATCAGGGCTTTGGAGGCTGCTGGTGTCCAGGTCAGAGTGTCGCTCCCCAGTGAGCTGGCAGTAGATATCCAGGAGACGCTCCGACACCACTGTCAGCCTAGGATACCTGCTGATGAGCACCTACACACAGAGACAGAGGCTGAGCAGACAGTCACCGAGCTCTATGTACTAAGTAGGATGAAAACAGGGTAAGTTGTTCTGCCCTAACAGGTGCAACAAAACCAAAAGAGGGCTGAGAGAGATGTCAATCAACAAGCCCACCTGTACTGAGAAGTGGTCTAATTAGGCAGCATAAGTGACAACACCTGTGTGGGAGGACTATATCATATATATATACAGTATATTTCACTCACATTTGCCCCTAAATACAGACATGAGCAAACCCAAACAAAAATTTACAAGCACCATGTGCAACCAAAACTTACAGCCTACCACTAATCTCTGATAACCATTCAAAAACTATGAGACCCACATCCCACTGTAGAGTTTTAAAGAGCAGAGGAAAACGTGAGCAGGAAATCTGGCAGTAAATGTACAGTTACTCACCTTCTTCAGCTCTTCTCGTGCCATGTTGCCCATTTGCAGCTTGGTCCAGTACTTGTCCAGCAGCGCTGCATGGGAGTTCTGTGGTTTGTGCCAGGTGCCACCACTGAAGTACATCCTGCAACACACAAGCATACTTATGTTTGATGACATTTGTACCTTACCATACCAGACAATCTGACAGTCATGCTCACTTTATGCAGTGATTGGCCAGATACTGTATGTAGATTTGTCAAAGTAGACTGGATTGGAACTTCAGTTCTCTTTTTTCACTGATCATACAACTGCTCCTGTCACTGTCTGTGTGTACAGCTGAGTGTGTGCTCTTGTCCCCAAATGTTCCCACTGGGATTCATGCAATTCTCATATTATTCCAAGTAACTGTTCTACAACCTTGATTCAAATCAAATTTTATTTATATCGTCCCAATTCACAACAAAAGTTATCTCATGACACTTAACATGTAGAGTAGGTCTAGACCACACTCTTTATTATTAGTTATTAATTATTAATATACAGAGACCCAACAGTAATAATAATAATAATGGCGATAAAATAATAATAATAATACAATTGATATGATTGTTTAAAGCTTACCGAGTCCTCAACAATGTAAAAGGATGGAGGCTGAATTAAGGTTTTTCCTGTGGTATTTGTAAGTGGGGTGTACACATAGCCTGAATATCAAGAGCATGACATGTTTGGACTGTGAGGGGACACATCCAAATGAAAGATAATCAGATTACCACAGAAAGCTGGTAATAATCACATCCCTACAGTACATATAAAAGCTCGGAATGTGCTTGGGCTTGGACAGTCAGGCTGCAGAAATACATTTAGAATGTAATGATACTCTTACCTTCTTGTTGCAAAGAACTGAAATCCAGGAGCAACATCGATGCAATCCTCCCTGCCTGGAATCATCAGCTTTTTATTCTCCATCAAAGGCAGGAGCACAGATATCTATAAAAAGAACCAGCTCAGTCATGTTAGAGTTGGAAACAGGTCTAACATTAAGAAGGTTTCATACTGAAAATCATCTGCTCATTAAAGGGACAATTCACCCCAATTTCCCTCTTACCTGTAGTGCTATTTATCCATCTAGATTATTTTAGTTACACAGTTAAGAGTAAAAATATGTATTTTTGATTTGGGGGTGAACTGTGCCTTTGAGAATCTTTTCAGAAAATGTATTGGTGCAGTTTGAAGTATGTGTTGACACTGAAAACATTAAGGCCTTATTTTAACTCACCACATCCAGAGGCGCGTGGTCAATGTCTTCCAAGAGGATCCACTGGCCTTTAGATACAGCTTGTGTCAGTGTTCCTGGCTGCCACACAAACTTCCCTGGTATGTCAGTACAACGGTACATCCCTAGCAGCATCTGTAAAACAAACATAACCCATTCACACATCATTCACATTCAGCCTTCCTTCTATCCTACATTCAATGTTAAATGGGGTACTCCAGTGATTTTGTAGTGCGCTTCCATAAAGTTAGGGGACTCACAAGGGACATATTTTAAAAAGAATGGTCAAAATCGAAGCAGCAGAGACTGAGATATCCTGACATTTAGTCCAATCAAACACTGAATGCTATATTTCCCATAATGCAATGCCATAGTGTTTTTAATTAGACCCTGCCTCATAAATATCCACTTCTTTCAAACTTCCTTCAAACCTCACATCTTGATGACATCACTATGACATCGGGGTTATTTTTTTTCAACCTTTGGAAAGTTGCCTCCAGAGCCACAGCAGACATTAGAGAGTGCCCCATTAAGGTGAGATTGATTCCATGCTCTCTCACCTTGCTGTCAGTTTGATCCCCAAGCTGGACCTTGAGGATCTCTGTAGCTTTTGTGTGTCCTGTGACAGCAGCCATAAACTCTACCAGGGCAGTTTTGCCGCACCCAATAGGACCCTCAAGCAGCACGGGCTTCTGGGAAGCCACAGCCAGAGCCAGTCTTCTCAGATTACGGCAGGTTGAGTCCACCAGCACCAGATCTTTTTGGTTAATCTGCAAGTACAGATAACATTAGGACCATACATCAACAGCAGAGACTATTTTGTGTGACAAAGTAAATGGCAGGCGTATACCTGTTCAGCCTGTCTAGGAATCATCCTGGGTAGGACAACACCACAGACTGCCACGACATTCTGGGACAGGTCCTCTGATACCACCTGGCCCCTGGTAAACTTATTAGCTTTCTCCTGGCGCCACATCACAGAGCCCTGATTGGTCAGCACCAGGGCTTTTTCAACCTCCAGCTGCTGAGCTTCTTCCAAAGCTCTAAACAAGAAACCAAGACATGACATGCCAACAATAACTCTTGGTGCAATACTCATTTCAAGGTAACAAAATGTTGAATTTGTCCATCAAGAACTTTTTTTTTCTAGTTTATGAACACTTCCTTTCATTAATTCCACAAACAGAAATATTAAACAGAAGGTGTATACAATCGTATGTCAGACAAAGTATACTGGAAATGTTTTAGTACCATTACAGACCGTCTACAAGAATAGCATTGAAACTAAGAATTTCCTATGTCCTATGTACATACTGTATGTCAATAGATAAAGGAAAAACATACTTCATTTTCATGTGCAGGATCTCATCACTTGTGAGCACCTTTCTCAGAAAGATGGTTTTCTGGTTATCAGTCATATGAGAGACCAGCGCTAAACAATGGGCCGTGTACCTATTAGAGACAACAGGAAAATACACTATGTTTAATTTGGTGGACAAACAAACAGAAAGCAAAAGAATACAAAAATGTTGTCTCTCTCAAAAGCTATAGAAAGGCACATAAATGGATGAACAGTGTGGTGACAGCTAAATGTGAACATCAAGACAGATATGAGAGGAAAAGAATGAAGGGGATACATTTTGATGTGATCTGTATGTTTCTGAAGGGATGTTAATAGAGCCAGAAGGTGAAGAAAACATACTCCCAAACAAATATCCCTAAAATGTTCCATGTCATCCATATCAGCTTCTGCATTGAGGTTCCACTTGGACTGGACACTCTGGATACCAGTACTGTAGCTCTAAACGGCTTGTTGGATTTCTAAATATACAACTTGGCTGCCAGTTTTGTTTGTTTTTTGTTTTTAATAATTTCAGCTTGTTAGCTTGAGAGCTAACAGTACTAACTGGTAACCAATTCAGAAACATAATGTGCTACAAACATCCAACATGTAGCCTGCACCGCCAAACTGAACTAGTGAAAACTAGCATTAATCGTAATTAATCGTAATTATCTAGTAGGGGTGGGCAATCTGAAGACCTTGAGGCATCCACAATCTTCAGGTGAATGATCGAGACCACTGTATTTAATGTCCTCTTCCTTACATTTTCAAACTTCACATAACTTTATTGACTAGCATAGCTACGTGCTACGTGAACAAACAAATAGTGATGCAGCTAACTAGATGGCTATGCTGACTGGAACAAACTACCTCATGTGTTTATTCCTTGGTTGGCGTTTTGTAAATAATGCAACGAGAGTTATAGGTAGCAACATGGCAGATGAGAAGCTTGTGCCAAAGAAAAGAACTATCTTTAATGGTGCAAATGGAGAAATACATAGGCTAGTTTAAGCAATTAAATACAGTAGATTGTCATATTGTTTTTTGGCTAGATTGCCCACCACTGCTGTATAACTTCAGGGACACTTGTCATTTTTGACCTTTTTGACCCTGAATTGACTAAATTCTTGGCATCTTCAACTTTTAATTACACCAAGGAGGCTGACGTGAACTATTTTACCTAACTGGCAGCTTGTAATTACAGTCTGAACAATATGAATTGTAATCAACATTAAACTGCAACTGTCAAAAAAGCCTATTGTAGACACTTAAACCTCTTTTGAGATCACAGGGACCCACAGGGAAGCTACGTTATCATTGCGTTCATTGACTGATTTGAAAAATCTGCATTATTTAGCAAAAATGCACTTTTATGGATAACAATAAAAGTAAACTTCATGTTTTTTTCAAGCAAATCTCAAGTTTCCACAAAATGACTTTCGGAAATTAAATAAAGAAAAAACGAGGAAGGCTGGAAAATGACATTAGAAAATTCAAAAGTGAATTCAAAGAAAGTGGTCAGCAGTAATATTATGGGTGTATGGGTGTCTTTAAATCTAGAATTAAACTTTAGTGAACTGGCCGACACCCACAAAAGTATCAAGAATACTGGTTTGAGATTTCCACCAATGAAACCAGCTGTGGTTTGGCCCATGAAGCAGGTACATACCCTCGAACCATGACGTCACTGGTGAGCAGCTGTGACACGCAGGGACTCCAGTCCCAGAGCATTCGAAACTTAGCACAATCACTCTGGAGGAATCGCAGGGTGGCACCCATGAGGTCACGCAGCTTCATCCTCCTGGGGCCATACTGAACGGCTGATGACTCTTCACTGGTGAAGAACAGCCTCTGAAACACTGGGGGGGCATCATCGAAGTACCTCGCAGCAAACCTTATGGAGAGAAGTGGAAAATTAGTCATGGTGGACTGTAGCCTGGAGAAATGTTGGCTTGGAGGTTTACTGAGAACTAAAAGTCAGGATATTTCAGCCTCTAACTAGTTTAGACTCTTCTTTATTTTTTCAAAACACTCCTTTACAAGTCATCCTCTAAACTACTTGAGTACCCCTTTAAGGAGGGCCTAATTTGCACTGAAAAGCCCTGTAAAGCTTGCTGCTTTGCAATCCCATTTAGAGGTTGACCCATTTTCAAAGGCCGATATAAAAACAGCTGATTTAGACCAGCTGTTTTTAGCAGGAAAAAGCCAACAGCCGATTAATCAGTTGATATCAACTCCCCACGCACCAAACCCTGCAAAAAAAAATTCAACAGTCAGAAATGAACAATCTTCGACTTTATTAAAACAGGACTTTATTATTAAACAGGATAACATAGAACATCTAAGTCAAAGTAATAAATACCTAAAGGAATAAATAGATCTGGATTACTGCACATCCAACTTAAAGTAATTGACAAATAAAAATGAAAGTGAACTAATCGTAAAAGAAAATCTAGGTGGGAGCGACTTTTATTTTTTGAGCTATTATTTTCCCTCAAAGTCAGTAATTCCAGTTCACTACTAGAGCAAAGTTCCACTGATACCGATTTTTGTAAAACATCCTATTGGTGCAGATTAATCTGTGTACATCTGCACTCATTTTTTGTTCTTTTTTTGTAGAAATTAGCATGAGCTCTATTTTTCAGAGTGCTGGGAAGACTCATGGCATATGATAATAACTCCCCTAATGCAGCTTTGTATACATTAGATGACTACTAATGTGGTTGCTGCAGTCGAGGCTGGATTACCAACTGGGCAAAGTGGCCGACTGAAGCAAGACCTCGGCTCCTCAAGGGCCTTGAGAGCCCCAGGTTCACTGTATTTGGTGTGCACCACAAACACATGATGTTAATCAAAATCAAAAGCCCTGGATTATCAGTTGAAGGAGTGGTTCAACATTTTTAGAAATACACATGCATGAGGAGAAGATGGAAATCAGTCTTATGCCTGTTTGTTCAGTAGGAGGTCATGGATCTAGTAAAGGAAAATCTGGATACAGCCTCGGAGGCAGGGCCCCATTCATTCCTATGAAAGCTGCTCAGTGGCGCATGAAGCAAAAAAACGTTGGACTTCCCGGGTCTAAAATTATCCGAATCTTCCGCAGAGCTACCGCATTGTGGGGTCCATAGAGCAGGCGCACTAGTGACTTTTTAGCACTCCTCTAACTGGAATAGGAATTAAATAATTTAATCATGCGGCTCTTCTACATTTTCCAAATGCAATTGGACCAAATGGATCAAAATCTGATATTGACACAAGTCATCGTGCAGGGGTTGTGACACTGAAAATGTATCCACCGTTTTACAGCCACTTCTTTCACAATGTAAGCTTATGGGAAAATGTCTTTTTGGGCCCCTGTGCATCACGTGACGTTGTAATTCCACGGTTTGGCCACTATATCAAACTGGCTTCACAGCCTGGCGCTCTTCCTGGGGGCTTGGTAGGGGTCAGGACACTGTTAGTCTAGCTTAGCATAAAGACCTGAAGCAGGGAGAAACGGCTAGAGTGTTTAATTCCTACAAAAACAGAAATTTGAAGTTCAACATGAACTGAACAGAGGAATAGTTTCAATAATGACTCCTCTAAGAACACAATTGTTTTTTACATTTTAACGCTAAGCTAGTCCAACCATGTCCTGACTCCATCTCTGTACCTAGCACACAAAAATTAAATATGATATGATTTTCTCATTGCACTCTGGGAAATAAAGTGAATAACATTATAACAGGAATTTTAAACAAATCTTTATGTTCCATCTTAAAAACCCGTTGTAATACCATCTTTATCTAACATTAGGCTGTAATGCGTTTCCTGATGCAGCACCCCAGTCAGAACCAGCATCGTTACAGCTAACGGTGATGAGAGGGGACATTTCCCATGCCGACTGTGAAGACAATAGAGTCCACTTACGCCTGTGCATCAGGACTGATGCCAAGGAGTTTGCTAAGGGCCACACACAGGCGCTCGTGGAGGTCATGGTTGATCCTGCCGCCAGCTTTGACCCTCTCTGCACTCCGCTCCAACAGATCCAGAACCAGAGGTCGCAGGTGTCGAGCAATCAGCAAAGTGTAGTCCTTCTCCAACAGCAGCTGAGCCAAACACTCCAGAATGCACTGCCTGTCCTGCTGGCTCCATATCTGAGGAGAGATCATATGGCAGGAAGGTCCCAATTGAAATGTTGACTGGTTAATGTAAAGCCACACATAAGTCAATATTTCTTCAAAGTACTTACATCCTAGGGATTAACAAGGCAGCAGAACAGTTTACTGACACAATATACACCAAAATAAAGTCATTTAGACAGTAGCTACTGACATGTGAAGGGAATGACACTGTAAGCTGCACACAGGACACGTTTGGAGTCACAGCGTGAAAATGAAATAATCCAAACACATTATGTCACTCCATACAAGCCACGAATTGACATATCTTACCTGCTTTGACAGATATTGGCTTAGGTCGTTGTGACTTTTGTCAACATGTCTGGATATGGTGCCCAGTGATGACAGGCTCAATTCTAAATTTTCCATCGTATCATTTGTCGCCTCTGGAGGAGCGATCTACAACGAAAATAAGCTCGTGCGGTCTATGAACACGTATCCTGATTTGTTGTTATTAAACCAAACTGTGAGATTCATCACGCGCTCGCCTGTCTGAGGTTGTACTACAACACACAAGCACGTTCCCGTCACTGGTGTTAAAATCCTGTCCACATGTGAGTGAAGCACAAATCCTTCCGGGTCGGGTTACATTCCCCACCTCCGACGTCGCGGTGTGATGACGTGACCGGACAGAGACTCCGCCGGCTCAGCGCAACTCTCCGCGGGTGGAGCAACTTTCGCTCGAGCGAACTGCCATATCTGCAGCTGTTTAATGTTTTCATTCGTGTCTCTTGGCTGTGGTAGAATATGAACATCGGGAGAAGACCATAACTCGCGAAACAGTTGCTCTCCTTTGGGTTTTTTCTTTTTAAACCGAGGAGGTGAAGAATCACCCTTAGCAGTGACAGACCGCGGGAAAATGTCGTTACTTCCTGTGCAGTGAAGTCTTGGCGCGACATTACAGTTGTAAACAACGGTAGGAGACCTAACAATACGCAAACAAGTAAGTAGACTAATTCATAATTGGCTTACTTTAATATACTTTTTATGAATGTGTGGTCGGTGCAGAGGCTTCACATTAGCATCCCTAACTTACTGACTGAGCACTTTTCTTCTCATCTGTGACACCCAGTCACAGATGATACATTGGTGGGAGTTAATTTGAATATGCAGCCAACGGTTGTTTAATTAATCCAAGCTTGTTTATTAACAACAGTAGAATACCTAGTGAGGGGGAAAAAATACATTTTCTGACAGTAAATTTAATCATTCCTGCGTTTCTCAATAAATATAAGTATGAGCACCGTAGTGATGGGATGGAGATTTGTGTTAGCATGAAGGGTAACAGTTAGCTTGGCTCAAACGTCCATAAAGCAGCAAATTTAATACAAACATTGGTAAACAGAGGTGAGCTGGGTTTGCTCTTGGTTCCTTCTGGTGTATTAGCTGATTGGAGTAGAAATGAGCTTGAAGAAGCTCGTGTGGTGTTGGAAGAGTTTAGGACAGAACTAACGTTACAGTAGCTCTCGTAATGTGAATGTTAGCTTGAGACTGAGCTCAGATAGTCAAATATCAGATTTAGGCCAGGGTCAGAAAGTTCGAAATGAAGCAATGTTCGTCCACATCGGTTTACATTAAGATGAAAGTGAACAGTATACTCCCTCTTATTTGAGATGTCTTCATTTCTGTCCGCCTAGCTTCTGTTGGTGGCTTTGTTCTTTGCTGTCTTCTTTGGATGGACAGAAGTGAACAAAAGATGTCTAGTTAGACCACTGTTTTAATCATGGTAACAGCACAGGCATTAGTCTCAATTTGTCCACCAGAGATAATAACCTACAGTATGTTAATCTCAGTGCATTTATGATTAGGTTACATATTGTCTGTGGGAGTGAGTCATATAGATAAATCTTCCGTTAGAATATATATGCTATTTTACATTATGATATCATTATTAATTGTGACATTGTAAATTTTCTGGGAGAATTAATTTAGAATATATTACTTATTTTTATATATATATATATATATATATATATATCATATAAAAATTCATATTATTGGCTAACGGTCGATAATGAAATTATAGCCGATAAATAGAGGTGATAATATGAAGCCAAATTGCTGTCATTGACTTAGGCACAGAATCTACACACTCTGATACAGTGGTTTTGGTTGGTATGTGCCATTGACTGTATATAAAGATGGACGACATGAGAGCTCTCCAAAAGTGAAGCCAAAACATCTTGATCGTCCCCTGGTGATGGGCTGCAGTATAGGTCATAAACCCCTCAATAATTTGAGGTAGGACATGGACCAAACTTAAAAACTCAAAGTGCACCTTAAATAAAATTTTCCCAAAGATGGTTTCTGTCCTTTTAGGTGATGTGTTTTCAAGTGTTAATTTTTCTGATCAGTTTGGTTTTAATTAGTTAATTAATGCTTTAAAAACGGGGTGAAACATCATGATTGACAGCTGAGCCCTGCTTGCGATTAGGCAGTTAACTTGATACCGTGCCTCCGCTGCCCGGTTGCTACTGCACAGACTCTGGCTCCAAATGATGTTACCAGCACAAGATGGCAACGCTCGTATCCGGGATATTTTAGCTTCACTTTTGTACAATGGGAGAAAGTGGAGATGCGTTGTCCATCTTTATTTACGTCAAGGGTATGCAAGCTCCAAAAACACTGGATCCTGGTCTCTTATTATGCAAACAGTAGCTTAATTTTCTTCCTGGCCTGCCAGCACCTTTCAGTCTCCATAGTTTGTAACCCAAGCTTTCTGTTAAAAATGTGTTGTCTCCAGGCTGAGATTATCCCGATGGCACTATCAGGATTATTTTCAAAATTTCTCCAGAGCCACAGAAGATGTTTTGCAACTGTTTTAACAGGCTGAAAGGAACTGGCCGTGACTAGTACACTGACCTTTATATGTAACTTTGGTGAAGTGCCTCTATAAGATTTGTCTATTAACTCTAGAATTTAGGGATTGACCAATTATTGACCTGGCCAATTATTGGAACCAGCATTTATTAAATATTAGTTTAAAGTAGATATAGTAGGCTATGTAGTATTTATTTAAATGTGTTCCTGATTAATTGTGATCTCATGTGGGCTTTCCATCAGCCAGATGTTAAAGGTTAACCTTCAGCCTGTGTAAAATGTGTTCTGGCTGATATTTGTAGACTGATAATAACTATGGATTTTCCTTTGGCATTGTTATCAGGAACTCCTTAAGAAACTGAGCCGCAGGGATACTTTGAATAATGGAGAACATTGACACAAGTGATGCTTCTGGTCGTAAGTATAAGGCCCTTACATTTGCATACACTGTGACATTTAGATTTATTTAGTGGTGTTTATATATTATGAGGATTTCTGGCTTGTAATAAGGCTGTTTTTGTATGTGATATATAGTGTAGATGTCTTAATGCACTGTATAGTACGTTTAAAAGTTTCCCAAACGGAATGAAAAATGTAGCACTAGCCATAGCGTGTTGGCTTGAATGCGGCTGTTTCTGACACAGCCATGATTTTGATGGTTATAGCTGTATGTAATTGATGACATACACTTATAATACATGTATAATATCCACAGTCTTGGTGCCTGATTCCAATGAAGATTCTGTGGATATCTACGATGGCCTGGATTTTAATCCAAGCAGCAATGCAGGTAATGGCCTTTTTAAGATGTTTTCACTTTGGTCTACGACAGCACAATATTATTTCTACTATTATTTGAGCGCATGGAAAAGAGTCCAGCACAGATCCTTTTGTTTTGATTTATTACAGAAAAGTCCTCTCCAGATGCTTCTCAGCTGAAAGAGTCAATGGATCTTTATGAAGAAATTGTCACAGAGGAACAGCATAGCAGAGATTCAACATACTCTGAGGTGAGTCAACATGTGCTCCATGTTTCCTTTCTCTCTGCTGACCTGTTATAATGGGCCTTTCATACAGAAGGTGAGGCTTGAGATAAACCTGTTTTTTACTGTTGGTTTATGCTGGCCCTACACTAGAGGATAATTGGGCAGATTTTGGGTCCGATTCGCCCCTCCCGACAATCGCCAGGGTGTTCCCGACTCGAGGCTGGTCTGAACAGATTATCTGCCCAAATGATCCTGTATGAGGGGTTTACAGACATAATCTTAATGTTACCGACTGGATCGGAGTCTTCCTGTTTTCGAATCCTGTAGTGTGAAAGGAACAGCAGCTCATTGAGGAACAGCTCAATATTGAGCAGAAGCCTGCATTAGCCAATAAGAGCGGGCTGGCCGGGAAGCACCTCCAGCTTGTGCTGCAAAATATACAAACCATGCTGACTCCGTCTTCTCAGCCATGAAGCCATCCACAGTTTTTTTTCTTTTTTGTTGTTTTTCAGAGCAAAACATAGCACACACAAGTGCAACCAGCTGACGACGACCGTCCACCTCCATGTTAGTTTTTTTCTGAAGTTACGTTTGATCATGCGAGTTTCTGTGGGATCCCAAGTCCCTGACATCACCACTCTGAAATCGTTTAGTATAAACGCCAAGTTTGTGGTCCTGCGTCTTGACCTAATCGTCTGGTGTGTGCGTTCTTCCGATTGAAAGATTGAAAATCGGTTAAATCTGTCGTTATGTCTGTGGTCTCCCACGTTTTTAAAATTACTTAAGATCTGAAAATCCTCTAGTGTGCACCAGGCATTACATAGATCAACATGCCTGTGTTTTGCATGGGTCTACAGCCTTTTATCCAACCTGGAATGCACAGCTGTGGTATAAATGGGTGAATGTGATTTATTAAAATAAGTATAGGGTTGCTACAGGATTTGGTCAATATGGTATGGGTACTATTGTACATGTTCAGGGTTTCCCTCAGGAACTAGTTTAGCAGAGGTTAAATTAGTTTAATCTGGTATTTTTTGGCTTTGTTGCTGAAACATGTATTACCTATGAGAGATGTAAGCTTTTGGATTAACAGCAGCAGATTTTTTTGGGACAATCACTGCCTGCGGCACTTTTTGACCGTTCAGCTGGATCGCCCTGGGAGGAGAGGAAAAAGATCAAGGATGGGAGTCATGTCCAGTCACAAGAAAATGAAATGGATGAAATGGGACTCAGGCTGGCCAAGCAACAGTAGTTTTCATTTTAACATTTCAATTTGACTTAATTCTCCACCTTATTTACTCACAAACTACTACTGTGCACCTTGCTTTTCCCTTCAGTTCTCTTTTCCTCACATACACACTCACACCTACACCTCCAGTGTCTGACTGCACACACACCAGCTTGCCCCCACCCCCTTCTTTCTGTTTCTCTCTCTTGTCTTTTTCATTGGCAGCATATTTTACAAATCGCCCAAAAAATACAACACGCGTCTTGGATTTTGTCACCCACGATTCCGTTTTCACAACCACAGGTGAGCTGCATGCGGAGTAGGCTCCTTGTAAATGTCAGAGCTTATCAAAACGATCGATACCAACTAGGGATGCACGATATTGGATTTTTGCCGATATCCGATATGCCAGTATTTTTAAACTCATTTAGGCTGATTGCCGATACCGATACTGATATATACGCATCTTTTTTTTTTAAGAGAACCCCAAATCTCTACTGTACTAGAATTAACCTATTACTCTTATTGTGATGGCCTAG
>JBBPCS010000238.1:334060-357383 GCA_037974645.1 Hollardia meadi
CACACACACACACACACACACACACACACACACACACACACACACACACACACACACACACACACACACAAACAGAGTTGGTCGCCGTAGATCAAGCCATGCCGACTGTAATGGTGGTAGTTTAAATGAGGCTGGGCGGCCAGCCGGCTGCATCCATGGCTGCTGATAAACAGCAAAGCTGCTGGAGTAAAAGTGCTGAGCGAACCAGGGCTCTATTTTCAGCTAGTATCAGCAGCTGCTGCCTGCGGGAGCACATCTTTATGTGTGCCCTGCACCATATGTGATTACTCCACTGTTACCCACCAGCACAGCAGCCTAATGAAGGAAAGCGTTAAGGGAGCAAGACAGGATGGAGGGAGGGAGAGAGGGGTGGGGGAGTAAATACTGAGGGAGGATGGACGGAGCACAGAGGAAAATGAGGGAGGAAGGAAGAAAAACAAACTGCTAAAGGAATATGAGGAGGACAGGGAGGATACACAAAGTGTTTCCTGGTCATTAGTTGACTGGCATGACGTTTGAAGCATTTCAGCTGGTAGCAGCACTTAGTGTATGAGTTAAGAGAAAAAGAGAGATTCATCAATGTGACAGATTGGGGCCACTTTAGGCTAAAACAGCCCTGCTTTGCGTCTGGAGTGGACAGGCGATACCATTACAGGGCAGGAAATTATAGGCAGTGGCCAATCACACACCCAGACAATTCACATGACAATTTTAGGAAGCCTGCCAAAAATCCTGCCATAAACAGGCTGAGCAATACTACACCACCCTTCCCTCTCCTTCCTAAATCACTCTCCCTCTACTCTCATCCAATGCTCCTCTCTTACATTGGCCTTTCGCCTCTGTAGAAGAGAGGGCTAATTTATTCAAATGTTCTCCGGTGAATTCCTGCATGTCATGCATGCTAATGAGGACACGGCATGGCATGACAATGGAGTGCTTCCCCATGCAGGAGAAAAGATTCCGTTGGAGGGAGCAGCTGACACTTTAACATCAGATCTGCTGAGTAACCTGACATTAACCTCTGTTCGCAGACAAACAATAAGGAGCCTGAGTCACAGCACTAATGGAAATAAAACAGGTGCTGTAATGTATGCTGTCATGACGCCATTGTGGGTTAAGCTGTTATGCTGGAGGAGATGACAGGAAATGTGCAGGGACAAAGGCCTGCCGCAGAATAGAAACACTCTCGGGCAAAGGAAGCTCTTTCATAAAGACAGCTGGAGCAGCCAAACACTAACTTATAAACCAAACCCTAACCTTCTATCTGTATTACAACTTGCATTAAAAATACATTATACTGAGAAATAGATGACGTACTGTGTCATTACCTACTTAGAAAATCTGATAATTAAAGTGCCTTCTTACCATACCTGAGTTTCTGATTGGTTTTCCTACCTTCCAAGAAACCATTCTTTCCTCTAATTCCTGCCTGGTATACAAATGATTACAAACTATCCACAGTAAACATCATGTCTTAGTTGTTGCCAAAAGTTTCATCAGTGTTGCACAGTAAACTCTCACGTAGTGAAGTAGTGTGGGATCATGGGAGTTGCTGTCTTCATCGTTTAACAACCACCATTACAGATGAAAATCTATCTGATGTGACTCAGGCTGAAATGTTCACAGACGAGGTAACGTTTGAAAGTTTCATCCACATTACGTTTAGTCACGTTGGCCGACTTCCTTCCTCACTCTCTGACTCTCTCCTGGAAGTTATAGCGAGAGGCGACCAAATGAAACGTACCGTTACCTTGAATAAATTGACAGACTTCTCTGGGTTTGAGCATTGTTGGAAACATTTGGGATAATGTAAGTGAGCAACAAAATATATAACAAAGGTCTAGTTGTTTTTAGACATTTTAATGTTTAATGGAACACCCGGGATCAACCTTACCCTAATACATTGCATGGAACGTTTTTGGGACTGTTTAAAAAAAAAAATTCAACCTAGCCCTAATACACTGATTTTATTTTTTAATTAATTACATGCAGCCTACAAAAACAGCCAACATTGGCCCCCCACTATATCACTAAGGTTCTAGTATTGAAGTCCAACAGTTCAGTATAGGTAGTAAATCTGTACATGGTAAGGTTTAGTGCACATGAGTATCAGTGTTAACAATGAAAAGAGATACTGAGCACAGTGAATACATTGGAAACTTAAGGAAAGTGTGATCCTCAGTGACAGCTCAGACGTTCCTGGTGCATAGCTGTGGGTAAGTAAACCTCCCCCTGCAGGGGGATTAAATCAGATAGTGTATGTCCTAATCCTCTCCCAGTGCAGCTTACTGTACATGCCAGACACTGGGGAGGACATGGCCCCACCTCTACACTGTTTAAGAATCAGGCTCAACACTGTGTTTGGGCTGTTTCTGACCATACAAATATTAAATTTGTCCAAGTATATTAAATTTCAGCTCTGTGTCCAGCATTTCTTTAGTTTACCATCACTGCATGGCACGTTCTTCAGCCCAGACTGATGAAAGTCTGTGTATTCCTTTCGTTAAGGTGCTGCCTAACGGTGCAGAGTTTGGAGGTTCAATGCAAAGAGTATAAACATGGGCATCACACTGCAGGCTGTCTGGCTACTCAAGGTGCTCCTCTACCCAGTCTCTCACACTCAGACAAAGACCCTGCATCTTCTCTGTCAGCATATGACGGGAGATGTGTCCTTGTGTTGGCAAAGAAAGAGAGACCCCCTGCTGGACCAAGGGGGATGGGTTTTAGTGTGAGTACTCCCACCGCAGTGGATCACTCCTCTTGCTACTGCTTCCTCTTCATCTTCTTCCACCCAACCCCCACCTTTAAGGAAGGCAGGGCTCTGTCCCTGGCTCCTGGCACCCACCATCTGCCTAATAGGCTGTATTTGTTTGGTAGTGTCCTGGCCAGGCACTTGGTGTGGGGCCAGTCCAAGTGAGCACCCCCTCAGATTAGCTGGAATTGTGCAGGTTGAGCCCTGATCAACTGTTTGACCTGAGCTGAAGGATGGATGTCACTCAGCGACAAGAGCATTACATTTGCCTGTCTCAGACTTTTTACTCCAAGTCCCCCATACAAGTATGGGGGACGCCCATATGGTGAAGGTCTGGTTAAATGAAAGTAACTACAACTTATGGTTATGGTTAGAGCAAGATCATGGTTAAAGAAACCAGTGTTCTCAACTGTCAAATTCTCATGAGTCTTAATAAATCCATTTATCAATATATATATATTTTTTATCATTTACAACCATTTTATGACTTTTACAAATGTATTTTATCTAGTTTTTAGGACTACTGTAAAAATGTTCCACTAATTCTTCCTTTGGTTTCAACACCATTTCTACACCAACATTAGCCTGTGTACTTTTTTTTCTTTCTTTTTAAACAAGGGTAAACCTGCTAAATATAGGCTATTGACTCGTTTTCATTGCCAGTAGACGAGTTTGCCTTTCTGTTTTTTTTCTTTCTTTCATAACTAAGGACAGAACAGACAAACAGGAGGTGGTTTGAGGTTTCTGAACCAGCGCTCTGCTGAATCACAGTGCTGCCTTCTCCTATTTTTCCAGAATAAAAATCAAGAGATGACAGAAATGGTAACAGTGATGCTCAACCACCATCATTCCAGCCATTCGGAACATTCCCACGCTGAATGTCAGATGTGCAAAAAAGTGGACAATGCAGATGCCGACCATTGGAAAGACTCTGAATAGTTATTTGATTTGTTCAAGTCAAAAGAATTATTCAGTTAACTAATTACTGCAATAAATTAGGTTTCCTCTGCCATTTAGAAATAGTATGTACAGTAGTGAAGATCATCTGATTCTCAGCGTCTTGCACAAGAGAACAGAGGCAACAGGCAGCACTAATAACTAGCTGACAGCAGTCTGCTGTGATCATGGCATTGAGGACTGACTCACATCACAGCACACAGCTCCACAACATGGAGGTCATTTCTGCTTGTCACAGTGATGACTGCTGCTCTCCAGTGGAGGGCTCTCTCTGAAATTTCTCTCCCTGGCTCACATTTGTGGCACTCTGATTCTCATGAATCCCCCTTTGTTCTTATGCTCACGACAAATATATGTGGAGAGACACTGTGTGTATGTGTGAAGCCTCCATCGTCCAGCACCGACGTCTGTTCCTTCCCCCTGCTGGCTGGCCTGGAGGACAGCATCGCTGAGATAAAGTGGGATTGTTTTGTTCCCATGATGTGATGGCCAACAAAGCCCCTTGATGAAACTGGCTGCCCCTCTGCAAGTCCACAATCACATTAGATATAGATGATGTCACTGACCTGCGCCAGCCCCGGCTACTCCAAGGGCAGCGAGGCCATGAGGGAGGAGTGATAAAGGTGGTGGGGGAGGTGGTCTTTTTTTTTCATGTTTCATCTGCACCAGCCTCCCTCTCTATCCCTCTGTGTCAGCCTAGTTTGCCCTTTGTTTCACATAGGTAGCAGCCTTCAGTAGCTCCTGAAGGAATGAGCAGAGGCAGACACACGAGTGTCAGTGAAGCGAGGTTAAGGCTGCTACTTGGAGCTGACCCAGCCCTCCCCCCATCATTGGAGAGAAGACAACCTACAGACATGAGGCAGGGATGCGTCAGCATGCTTCAGCCACTGACTGTAAAACAAAGGCTGACAGGGGACCTTAAATAAGTCGACTAGCCACATCAGTGAAGTGACATTCCTCCATGATGCGGCTGTGACTCATGTAGTCAGAGAGAGATGCTGAACAGGGCAGAAGAATGCTATTTCAAGGAAAATTCCACCTTAAATAGATGAAAACATTATAAAAGGAACCATTAGCAAAGTGACTTGTATGTTGTTTTTATCCCACTTTATAATTTTACTCATTTTAGAGGTGAGTATTTTTTACTGCACTGCATTTATTACACAGTTATAATTATACTTTGCAGATCAAGATTTTTTAATTACCAAATTAGAAATATAAAATCATACACAGTAATTAAAACAACAGCTGTAAAATGTAAACACTTCTCACAAAGCCTGTTTCTGTGATGATAGGCTGCTTATGTACTTTTACTTAAAGATTTTGAATGCAGACTTTTTACCTTTGTATAGTATTTTTACATTGTAATAATATTACATATTACTACTTTACTCAAATACTGCTTCCACCTCTGACAACACCAGGTATGATTAAAACGCTTTGTGTGGAAACACGTAAGCGTTTATCATTTTTGATGTGAGTGAGTGAGATGTGATTTGAGGCATGCTGCCCTTTCATATTTTGGATACTTATATTCACCAGATATGATTAATCTGGTCAACACATTAGCTTGGGTCCTTTGAAACTGCAGCTCATTATTTTCTGACTTATTGATAATGAAAACAACTGAATTTTTAAATGCAAAATTGCATTTTTGCATTTGTGCACAGAATATGATTACACTGGAAGGTTGCTGAATATAATGCAGCTACCTCAAGTGTCAGAATATTAATTATATGCTGTTTACTATTTAGATGAAGCAATAGAAAAAATCTGTGAAATGTTGTGAAATTGAACAGAGATGGACAAAGGGAAGAAGGCTGGGTGAAAACCACTAGAGTATCTCTCTGGTACATTAAAAAGACAGTTTCTGAAAGATGTTACTTTCCACACTCCATCTCACACCTGAAACACAGCAGCTCATGTTTTATTCATGAGTGCAGTGAGTGAATGAAAGGGATGCTGCTTTGAGCCGTTCCCTGCAGTCATTCTTTGAGTTAAGGAGAAAAAAAAGGCCCCTGATGCTCATTTCACATAAGGCGACAATCTGACGTTAACTTCTTTTTCAATGAGTGCGGCGACAAAGTCGTTTGACAGGCGTTGCTTTATTAATGTGCGCCGGCCCCAGCGAGGAACCACAACTCCACGGCACATGTGGGATGTGCCCCAGTTTTCACAGCAGCACATGTATGTGTGCATATGCATGTGCAGGGGGCTTTCATCGTGTGCTCAGTGGAGGAGCTTTGACAGGGATCATTTGAAAGTGACAATGTGAGAGCTGAGGTGAGCAAGACAGAGGAGTGTTGCTGAACCTGATGAGCGCTGAGCTCGAGGTGGCGTTAATCTCGCCAAGAAATGCTACCCGCTGGTGATAACGGCGGCGGCGACATCTGACAAGTGCTAATTGGCAATCACAGCGCTATAAGCTCAATAATGCACTTTCTCACACCTTTATCCTCAAGTGAACGACAGATCAAAATAAAACACTGTTTTGGTACCATCCTCTCTCATCACAGATAAAAGGTGCATAAAAAAAAACAAACTCGCTCTAAAAATAATCAAAATGTCAACAGTGGAGTTAAAGTTGAGAGGAGATAATATATGACAAAGGGAGCAACCAGAGTTTAGGTGAGATTTTTGGAAATTGGTGTCAGTGGAAAACCCTCTCAGTGTCCTCTCAGCCCCCAGAGAGGGGCGAAATAAAAAAAACCCAGAATGATTACTTCTACTTTTATATTTATTTATATTCTGAGAATAATTTACTATAAAAACTAAATGTTTGTAATCATGTTTGTAACCCATGCAATTCACTCTTTATTGGCCAAATCAAGCACAAAATGCCCCTGCTCTAAGAGGAGCTTATCTTTAAAAGTTATGAGGAAAAAAAGACCTTTTTTAGGTAGCCCTGGTAATTTTCCCCATGCTTTATTTCCTGTTTAAGTGTTTTAAACAGTTGTCATGCCAACTGTAGCGATGGTGGCTGGAGCTTGCGAACAAGTAAAAGTATGAGTGCAGGGATTTTCCCTGATCAATCAGTGTGAAACATAACGACCACAACAGTATCTTCCTGTAATATGACGGTACAAAATGTCACTTTTTGTCTTGTGTCTGTCTACTCATCTGTATTCATGATACACCTGGTCCATCAAAGTCCTGACTAATAATGCTCATGATCAGTCCCTTTTTTTGTGACACATAGGGAAAATAAATATCCTCATGGGGTGCAGTAAAAGGCAGCTTAATTTGCTGTCAGTCTCCAGAATTTCATTTCTCCTGTGGGTCCATGTAAAGCTGATGATGCAGGATGACAGTCACTGAAATTATCTAGTGAGTTACCTGTCAGTCCAAATGACTTCATGTTTGTTCCTCTTGTTTCTTTAGTAAGAACCCAGTGTGAACATGAACAGGACCAGAACTAAAAGGAAAAGATCTATCCCCCCCCCCCCCCCCTCTTGGTTCAAACCAAATCACCTGAACTACAGATTAGAAAGAGCCCTAAGAGGTTTAAGGGGCTTTTCCATTCACATAAATATGAAATATATCAGTAGCTACTGCTCTGGCCACGGAGCATCGAGTTAATGCATTAGGATTCAGCTCGCCTCCTGTGAGGTGCAGCTGTTGGGGACATCAGGTATATCAGACTGAGCTGTGGCTCAAAGTGTGATGATTCATGTGACTGTACTTCATAACACAGCTGTTAATGTTGCTTTGGACAAAAGCTTCTGCCAAATTAATATATCCAAACGGAATGTGCAAGTACTGTATGTGTCTTTGCACGTGTCATACTTTCACGGATGCTGTTTTGAAGTTGGACCTGGATGATGCAATCAAAACAAGTCATCCGTCGTACTACAGTTGTCATCAGATTGATTTTTCGACACAGTGCACTGTGCTGTGACTTCGTTCATGTCCATGGTTCTGTGTTTTTGATTGAGGTGGAGGGTGGACACCGTGGTCACGGCTCATCATTGTGTGTGGTTATGATACAAAGGGAAGGTGCAGAGAGCCTGGGTAGTCTTTCTTTTGTACTGGTGACAGTGGGGGAGTTTTAGTGTGCTGCATTGTCTGAAAGTCTACAGCAGTTCCACTCCTGCAAGAGAAAACTGTCATTGAAACAGCGTGTTCCATGGACGTACCTCTTCCGGAAGGCTAACGACCAAGCCATTCTCCGCCTGGCCCACCAGCGCCTGGAGGAAATACTCGCTGCAGGCGGCCAGCACGGCCCGGTGCCCGCGGAACTCCTTGCCCTCCACCAGGACAGTCACATCGCACAGGATATCCTGCTTCCGCTGGTCGTTGAGGCAGAGGAGGATATTGGTACAATGAACCGTCGACTCATACACATACATGGGGGCTTCAGGCTTCTCATCTACGGACATTCCGCTCACGACCTGGAAATAGAAGCACAACAGAGGGGGGTCAGCTTACAGCCGAACTCAGCTAGCGCATACCGCAGGGCTGACATCAGCCACCCTCATGATTCAACACATACAAGCCTGACTGACTGCTGCTGTCTTTGCGCGTACACTCCCCTTTAAACATTTAAAAGCCAGCAAAATGTTGTCTGGCACGCCCCTGCATGCCTCTGCAACATCCACACATGAATCATAAAAGACTGGCTTTGAGACTCCACGCATTTCTACTTACACACTTCCTGATGCACATTCAAATCACATCCACAAAAAAAACCCCAGGTAATTACATCAACAAAGAAAAACACACAGAACTCTTTATTTGAAAGCCAATTCCATTTAAATTAAAGGTAGACAAGGGAGTGCACAGTAAAGTGTGCTGTGCGTCCACATGTGTTTGTAATCTCAGAAGGACTCATTGTAAAGGTATGCTGAGCAGCTTGGACACACGCCACAAGAGAACATCAACTGCAGAACGGATAAGAACCCAAATGACAGCAGAGAGGTTTAGTTTTAGAATGGAAACAGTTACAGAAGTGCTATATAACACAATCTTTGGATTAATCAGCTTGGGGGGCTGCAGGTCAAAAATTAACTAGGGCCCCCACTAATGATTATTTTCATTATCGATTAATTTGCTGATTAATCTAATCTATATGTTTCGTTTAGTCTTGTTTCATCCTGAGAAATCCTGAGAAGCTGCAACCAGCAAACATTATTTTCACGTGAAAAATTAGTGAAACAATGAATCCATCCATTACAGAAAGACCCTGACCCAGCCGGGAATCAGACCAAGGACCTTCTTGTGCTAACAGTGCTAACCACTGCACCACCATGCCACCCTCGAATAATTAAACAATTGATTGAAACAATTATAATTAAACAATTGATTGATTATGAAAATAGTTGGAAACATTTTTTTGGATCAACTTATTGATTAATGCTAGCAGCTCTAAAATGAACTGTGGGCCTGTAGTGAGAGCCCTACTATGCGTAGCTAGGATAGCTATAAAAGTGTAGCTCAAAATTTCCAGGACCCCAGACCCATGGGGCATCAGAACAGTCATCCACTGAGACCAGCTGGACATCCACCCTTGGAAGAATAGCTTCAGAAAAAAAGGCAGGACACTTGTCTCTGAGCATCTACTCACTGCGTTTCAGTTCTCAGGTGTACGACTTGTAAATAATTAAGAAAAGAAATGTTAGGCTCCAGCTTTATTTATTTATTATAGTCACGGTAGGTTTCATCGATACACAAACCCTAACAAGGAAACATAAGGGCACGTGTCCCTGATTTTCCTTGCTTATGTTCCATCGTGCTCACCGTGTGATGACACAGAGAAACCAACCAGACACACACTGACACACAAACACGCAACTTTTAACTAAAGACTGAAATCAAATCTGTATTCTCTGTCAACTTGAGCTAATGTGTGCTATTTCACTGAATAAAATTACATTTTGTGTCAAAACCAATGCCTTCACATGAGGTGACTTTGTCCTTTTGTCCTAGTTTTACACCATGCAGCAAATTAGATTTCCTTGTTCTTTTTTTTTTTATAGTTGGCTAGCGAGCTATCAGACAAATGTAGAGGTGCAGTAAATGTGATTACACTCGGAAAATGTCCCCATTCTGAAAGGAATCATTCTCATAAAATGTGTCCTCCTCATGATTGGAGAGAAGGTAATCATAAATGCTGGATGTTGTATATGAGCTTGATGGGTCACAAGGGCTTGATATACATGTATATGGAACTATGAATGGAATGCTAACCTGGTGTCTTTTTTCATACATGTTTTTATGTGTGTAAATTAAGATAAAACACATTACACCTTAACTTCCTAGTGTTAGCAATGACCAAATAAGCATGTTACGCAAGGGAAGCTCTCACTGACTCATACTTTTGTGTATGAAAAATGTTCAGCAAGAGAAGTGTTATTGCAAATGAAGAAGCACAGCTAACAACCTTTAGGTAAATAAAACAAATACAATTCAACAAAATCATTTTTCCCATCATCCAGGATTCTGAGAGATAGTGGCTCTACTATCCCCACACACACTTCATGCCTCAGGAAAGATGGTGTGTGTGTGTGTGTGTGTGTGCAATGGTGTGTGTTGCTACTACTCCAAGTGTGAAAATAGAGACTGAGTTGCGTCTTCACCTTGCAAATAGAACTAGCTCCCATCTTGTGAAAATAAGCCTGTCACCTTGAAAATGGAAAAGGGTGGGGTGGAAACGCAGTGAAGGAGGGAAGGAGATCAGCTGAGACTCTGATCAGTCACTGAGGTTACATGGGCAAATGATTTGCCTCCTAACAGTAATAAATCCAGCTGACAGTTCCCACAAAAACATATAGGAGTGCTGAATGAAATCATTGGATGAGGCGTTCTGTTTGTTTCCATGTGTCACAGTTCATGTAGACTCTATAAAAGTACAGCCTTTGAGAAAGCTGCATCCAGTAGGCTATGGGACACTCTCATTGCATGAATGTTCCATCAGGATATAGAGAGGTCAGAAGGTGAGATAAAATGAGATAAAATATCAAGTAACTGAGCATTTACATGAAAACTTTTTAATCCTTAAAATAGTTTGTGAAAGGTTTAAAGGGACAGTTCACCCCGCCCCCAAAAAAGCCTACATATTTTCCCCCTTACCTGTATTGATCCATCTAGATTGTTTTTGAGTTGCCGAGTTGGAGCTATCGGCTGTGGAGATGTCTGCCTTCTCTGAAATATGAGGAATTACATTTGACAAACTCAACAGCAATGTCTCTTTCCAGAAATCATGGCCCGATTACTCAAGATAATCCACAGACCTTGTTGTGAGCAGGTTCAACATTCATTTTCTTTCTACTGATGGATAAGAGGCTAGCTAACTAAGCTAACTAAGCTAGCTAACATTACATCCTGCTCTGTCACAAGCCCCTCGTCCATGAGTAGATGCATGTTTCCTGTAGTTTGGTATCTGTGGATTATCTTGAGTAACCGGTTATGATTTCTGGAAAGAGAAATTGCTGTTGAGTTTTTCAAATGTATTTTTTTGGGCAACACAAGGGAAGTGTCATCTAGTTCCATTATATTGGAAAGTTGGCAGACATCTCTACAGCTCATATCTCCAAAACTGAGCAACTCACCCCAAAACAATCTAGATGGATCAATAGCACTTCAGGTAAGAGGAAAAAGTTGCATTTTTAATTTTGGGGTGAACTGACCCTTTAAAAGTGGAATAAAATGGCTGCAGGTAAATGCAGGGAGCAGGGAGATCACACAAATCATCCCTAACCACTTCTTCAATGTTTGTACCTCACATACACTCTAGCTTTAATATCTTATTTTTTAATTCTACAGATTATCGGACCCAATGCTAAACCGGAACATGTTGTCCTTTAATTGGTGACCCCTTACAGATTTCACTAGTTGATTCTACCTGAGTTGTGCAGGAACTGTAGGCCTTGAATCAGCTGAGCCTAGCCTCACATATCTGATTTAAATCTGGATAAAACTCCAGTTTACACTGAGAGTCTGGAGAGACAACACCCAATCAACTGTGCTGGAAGCCAGGCCAATCAGTCGACTGGAGGGTTTTAGTTGTTTCATGACATTCATGACATTTGAATTCTCAAATGCAACATCTATACAGACCAGGTAGTGTGGGCAAAATATGCAAATGACTCAGCAAATGAATTGACCTATTTTTGATCTCAAGTTTGTGAAGAAGCTGACAGTTGACAGCATTTCCTGCACCTTTGAAAATCAGAAGTGAAGACTAACCACAGCCAGTGAGCAGTGCTTTTGTCTAATTAGGTGCAAGAAGGGATCAGGTTCACGTCTCAGCGTCGGGGAGCACTTGTCAATCGTCTACTATCTATTGTACAGCCCACTAGATATGATGTCTGACGCAGGCAAATACTGAACCTAGACCACAATGTTGGCAAGTGAAAATAGTGTGCTGGCTTTGTGAGGCTGCACTGAGCCATAAATCACATGAAAGTGTTTTAATATGAGGCCATTTGTAGATTGAGTTGTTTACCTGTGACAGAGTAATCATTTAACTGGAGGAATCTACTGCGACAAACAAACAGGCTGGTGTGGGGGCTGTTGCAGAACAGCTATGTCTGTCCAGAATCTCCTGTGGTTCTGGCTGCGCCAACTGTTGTATAGTTTGCTTATTCCCACCAAACATGTCTCAGTTGGCTTCCTTGGTCTTCCAAGAATAATGTTTCCAGATGCGGTTGCGAGGTTCATAACAATCTAAACATGCTATTTCTACCCTGGAAATCACAGTCGCTTCACTTCCACTTCAGATGGTGTGTTGTACCACAGGAAAGTGCAAGGATGACACAAACACAAGGCACATACACAAACACACATACTCATAGAGATGGACACACACCCAGACACACACATACCACAAAATAACAGGCTGTGGCAGAATTCTGATGAGAAGTGCTGATGAATGCAGAAGATTTCCTTTTTTCTTTCATTTTTTTTAAAACTCCAGGGTCAGCTGTTGATGGCAGCTCTTTCTGCCACACTAGTACAGATGCTGCCAACCTTCTTGTGAGTTACTAACATTCCTGTGTAGATCAAAAGCGCAGCGGGATGGTGATGAGTACGCTCCGGCGGCGGTCAGAGCCGACTTCAGGGCTGCTCCCGGAGCGAGCCTCCTCCTCAGACGGAGGCTGATGAAGACTAATGTGGCTGGAGACCTGTTAGCTCTGCACTACACTTTACAGCAATTATGCTTGTGGGGCTACGGTGCACAGCTTGAAGCGTGTGTGCAGAGCAGCCCACATACTGACATACTGTGCAGGTAACATCCTGTAGCAAACAATGCTTTCTTTATGTTTACCTGTCACTGTCACAGCCTTTATGTCTGCACTGACTGTACCTGCTGGTGCCTAACCATTGTCTTTGGTCAGACTGATAGCTTACTAACACGTGCTTTCACTATATAGTAGAACAGCTGCTGGAGGGCAGAGACACAGTTTGATTCTTTGGTTAACAGTATAAAGATTTATTCTGTTGGTTCTTTGTATTTTGTGTTTTTCGAAAGTCATGTTCTCACTGCAGAAATGATCCCTCTTTGGAGCTAGACAGACTTTGCCTATAGGGCTAAAATGTATCTAAGTGGCAGATGTTAGATCTCGTCCATCTTATACTGCTGGCGCAAAACTGTCCAAATCTTAAATTCTTAATAATCTAAACATATTATTTATGTGTCTGCTTTCTGAAAGAGATGAGAAGATCAATATCAGCCTCATGTGTGTGTTAAGTACAGAGCTGGAAACAGGATGTGGTTAGCTTAGCTTCGTATAGAGATTGGAAGCTGGTATAACAGTTAGCCTGGATCTGTCCAATGTCAAAAAATTACCTACCAACACCTCTAAAGCTCACTGATTAACATGCTGTATCATCTATATAAAGATGACATGTGAAGTTACATGTTTAATCATTATGCTAAGCTAGGATAACCACGTCCTGACTCCAGCTCTGTATTTAATGCACAGGCAAAATTAATATCGTCTTCCCACCTTATTCTTTGAAAGAAAGCACATAAGCATATTTCTCAAGACATTTATCTAAACCATTAAAGGGACAATTCGCCCAAAATCCAAAATACATATTTTCATTCTTACCTGTAGTGCTATTTATCTATCTAGATTGTTGTGATTGATTGGTGTGAGTTGCTCGGTTTTGGAGATAACGGATATCAGAGTAGATGCACGGTTATACAGAAAGAAAATAGTTCCTTCATGAAACTGCTCACAACAAGGTCTGTGGATCATCTTGAGTAACCGGGTCATGATTTCTGGAAAGAGACATTGCTTTTGAGTTTTTCAAATGTATTTTTTTGGTGCTTTGAGCACCACAAGCGAAGTGCCATCTAGTTCCATTATATTGGCATTATAAAAGGCAGTTTTTCTTCACTATTGTTGCCAAGTGTTTGCTCATGGGGGAATATTGGGTCTCTGTAAGTTAATAATTAATAATTAAATTAATGAATAATGAAAAGAGTATGGTCTAGACCTACTTTACATGTACAAGTGTCATGAGGTAACTTTTGTTGTGATTTGGAACTATGTGAATAAAATTTGACTTGACTTGAGAGAAGGCAGACATCTCTACAGCCGAGGAAAAATATGTATTTTTGATAATTTTGGGGTGTGCCTTTAAGTAAAACTAATTTACAATGTATTCTGGATAGATTATCTGGGTAAATTAAAGATTCTTGTCAAACTAAAAAACATGGCAAACTCTGCAACTAACTAAAAAATATGAAAAATGTCCATTACAATTTCCCAGAGCCAGGATAACATATTTGAACTGGTTTACATTTTATGTAATTGTTCAAATGATTAATGATTGACATAATTTTGTACCAACAACACCAAATAGGAAAAATCCTCAACAACAAATCATCAAATTTGAGAAGCTGGAACAAGCTAATGTGTGGCTCTTTGCTTGATATATGACTTCCATTATCTGAAGTATTGTTAATTAGTTAATGTTACTTCAAGCTATGATGAGAATTTGCTGGTACTGGAAGAATTTATCAAGCACGAGGAAACAATTCAGAGTGTAGCAGGAGCAGAAACAAAATATTTCCACAGGATGACTCGTGCATTATTGCATGTGCGACACACACCACAAACTGTGAGCCATCTTTTCCTCTGTTTGTCCATTACCAGCAGGGCACAGGTGTCGCTGATTATTACCATGGCAGCACAACTAAGATATCTTTATTTCTAAGCAACACTTCATAAGAAGAGGAAAAACTAAGACTGCACTAATTCAAACCAAGCAAACACTAGTATTTAGAAAGGGACAAATCCCATTCACATAGCCAGACAGTGAGTTGAACAGGACAAGTAGCAGGGTATTTGAGTTAGCTTTGGCCTGACGGTATCATATGACGTGGTCTTAGTTTGGGGACTTTAAGGTAGGAGGGGTGGGAGGGTGGGTAGTAATGTATGACAGTGTTTTGCTCCGTGATGTGTCTCAGCAGAATAATGTGGGGAAGGAAGAGGCAGGGCTGGGTCATGAAGGAATAATATAAAGGAGCGAGGGCGGACATAAAAAAACCCCCATCATTCATCATTCAGGAAGCTTAGACAACTTTAACATGAAAAAGCAAGGCAAGTTCTTTTTAACATTGAAAAATAATGACAATTAATTACAGCTTGACCGCTCATCTCATTCTTGACCTTGGGAACAGCAGTTGACAAAACAGTCTTCACTCAAGATCCACTACTTCACTACAATAGATGTTCAAATCCCGCTTATCATCATCTACACTTCCATCTTCATCTGCTGATAAACACTGTGTGCGCTCCAGACCACTGACTCCAGTCAGTGCACCTTGACTGGAGATTGTTTGACTGACTTGGGTCTCAGTTTTGTAGTTTTAGCCATCATTTCTCACTCACCAAGGTCATTGCTAAGATCTTGGCATTAAAATGAGGCCAGATGGGGCAGCAATCACGAGGGGTCTGAAATGTAATCTCTTATTGCACAGAAAAACTTTGTGTGGACACATCTATGGCGAGGGCAGTAAGCCAAAGAAGAACCATGAGGTCTAACTGTGGACTGAGCATGATGTTTACAACACTTACTTATTACTTTTACCATTCACCTTTGTTTTCTTTCCAAGTAATTTGCTGCCATGCCAGAAAAACAAATCAGTATGATGTTATTAAGTGAAAAAGTTTATCATTATGACAACATATTTTTCATATTATACTAAAATTCTACTTATGGTTCCAACCACTCGAACAGAGTTAGGTAAATCTGCCTTTTCGTTTCATGCATCAAGGCATTCTTAATCTGGAATGTTTACCGTCTCTTGACATGTTTAAAAATATATTAAAATCAGTTTTTACAGAGCAATGTTACTGCTTAATTGACATTATTCTGCTATGATCTTTTAGCCTCTGATTCCTGTATGTTTTGTTGTTTGTTAGTGTTTCTAATATGTTTTTGTGTTGTTATTTGATTTATATTTTTACATTAAACCTTTTATTTTATTATTTCCTTTCTCTGCTGCCATCTTGACCAGGACCAACTCCCTGGTTAAATAAAGGAAAAATTTAATAAAATAACAAGATATTTGTTGTTACAACATACAAACTTATCATCATTATAACAAGAATCTTTTCTAGTTATAACAATATACTATATATTATAATATCAGCATACGTGATAACTCCACACAAGCATAAAGTAGTTAATCAAATTGTGTAAATGATCCATATTCCTCAATATGTCCATTCTCCACACACTGTTTCTCCATTCAAGCACAAGCACACATTCTAACAATATCTTTTATAGTATCGAAACAATGGTCAAGAATATGAAACTAATAATAAGGACAATACTATAACAGAAAGTAGTGACAGCTCTATTTCTTACTTACATCTAAGAAATGCTGTCATGTAAATAATCAGATTGCATCTTCAGAAGACTCCTTAAATTGTATTCTCATCTTACTCTGGAAAAATCATTTTAAAATCTCCTGAATTACTGGGATGATTTTGTCCAATGGAACGTATCATTACCACCAGGGTGCATTTATATTTTGATTGAGCCAAAATACAAATGCACCCTGTGGCTCCTTGTAACAAACAAGGTTAGTCTCAACTGCTGTGGCTACAGTCTAATAACATTATCCCCTGGGCCAGTACAGTCAGAGTGAGACTAACATGAACACTGTGTCACTGTGAACAATTAGGGGGGAGGACTCCTGCCAGATGACTGTAATTACACTGAGGATGATCATGGTTTTAATTGGAACGATCAAATTAGGCCACGGCAACAAATGCCCTTGGAGCTGTACAATGTGGCAAATGTCAACATGGATAGTGATGATGATGGGTAGGTAAATGGAAGAACTAATGTGGAATGTACAATAAAAGGATAAACTAAAGTGCAGAGAGTCTAAGGTCTTTCAGGACGAGCTTCTAAGACTTTATCTATCCATCACAACAACAACACTTAAGAAGAAATGAATAGGTATATCTTGCTGACTAATCGCTCTTTGACTTGGTCACACTGAAGAACAAATGTCGGCATATTGCTATGACATTTACTGCACACTCATGATGTCAAGGGAGTAAACTCCTCTGACTTTACAGGCAAACATTTAGTACTGTACTTTCACAAAACTGGGGGGCTCACATGAGACAGATTCAATGAAATAAGGTTAAAAGCAAGGCAGCAGTGGATATACTGTATGCTAACTTTTAGTCTGGAGCAGAGACCTTCTACCTGACCCAAACCCATTGGGTAGCAGGTCAGTTATTGGGTTTTCAGGTTTAGATTTGGGCTGTTTCATTTTTGTTTTATGTTTGGTCATTTTCAAATGTCATTCTCTTTGATTGCACCAATCATCAGCATCCATGTGTGGCATTTGTTGCAAGTACAGCAGAACTACAGCAGAACCTTACACTTGCCTGACAAGCTAATAGTCAGCAATAATGAAATAAAGCAAATATATAGCATTGGGTGTTGGGTTGGGATTAGGTCTCAAATTGACCTTGGATTGGGTTGCATTTTATAGGTCGAGCACCAAAAACACTGGATCCTACATTTCCCTACATTTTTGTTATACAGACTCTCTGTTATAAATGTCTCCAAGCTAAGGTAACACTTTGAATTGCTGTAAAATGGATGTATTCAATTTAAATTCACAAGACTTTCATTTCACAAGATTGAAACAACATTTTAGTTCATATTTACCGGAATCTTGCAAGTCTATACATACGGTACATCATACATTCAGTGCTCCAGGTTGGCCTCATATAATATACAATATATAAATATAAAATGGTGGTGCTAATCATACCCAGGGTGGTGCTTTGCTTTGCAGGACAAACTGCAGAGATAATCAGAAATGTGTTAATTGTTCATTACGAGCATCAGAAAGGGACATGAGGCACAGGGATTGATCCAGCAGGGATTGCTCTGTCTGGGCTTTAATAGAACATGTTAATGAGGATGGGCTAACTTGTTTTTTTAAATGCCTTTCTGGCTATTCTGCTATTACAGCCCCTGTCTGTCTCTTTACCTCACTCTCATTGTGTAAATGTTAAAAGATGATTGACATCTAATGAATTCAATAATCCAGGATTGTCAAAACTACAAATGAGGTTTCTCACTTTCATGCTGTAACTTCAGTAGGATTAAGTGGCTGTCTATATGTTGACACAACTTTGACCTCGGCGGTTTATGACACTATTGCAAAACCCACTAAACACCATTAAATGTGCACTGTCATCAAGATTAAAAACGAGGCAGTTTTTGTTAGTTCCTGCAAAAATGTTCTTGTTACCCAATTTATTTTTCATCTCCAACTGTTGTTGTTGCAGACAAAAAGCATACTGCTCAGGCGCTATCTAGAAGACAGTCTCAATTCAGCAGAAACACTTCCATCACGCTGCCAGCATTCAGCCAACTATGTTAAATCACAAATAAACCATTTCTAAAGGAAATGCCATTCTTAGTAAGCGGAAGGAAGGCTGACTTGTCTCTACGTTGCAACAAGCAAACTGTAACTTAGGGAAGTATCTGAGAAATGAATTCTAAATCTGAAGTGGCTTCAAACACAAAAAAAAGAACTAATTTATGAGATTTTGTTCACATGTTTTACAAAACTTAAGCTTTCAACAAGTTTTTTCACACCTTGGAGAAAAAGCGGCAAATGTTCATTTAAATAAAGAACTTCTGCTGTGTTTTGTGTCAAGACAAGCAACAGAACATCATCCCTCAAGTAAATTCCTCTGCTTAAGATTGTAAAGCAAGATTGAAGGCAAGCAGTTTCTTGGGGCTTTCCACTTAAACCACAGAAAGTTCACGAACATCCATGGCAGAGGCTCCTTACCTTCCATATCGCTGATAAGGTAAACAGCCTTTCAGAAGGTCACTGGGTTGAGGATATTGATCCTGAGATAATATACGCAACACAGCCATGTCTGAGACATGCTGCTAATGCTCACCAGGCTCTGCTGATTACATACTGAGAAATGTGGGTGTGTATTGAGAGTGTTTCACTGACATACTGTAGATGTTTGCAAAATTTTTCAGGTGCAATTACATCCAAAACATAGGCACTCTCATGAAATACACATCATACACACATACCCCAAAAAAATCTATTTTACTACACAAAAGCAAAAGACAAGGTCCGTCACACTCCTGCAGAAGATGGATGTGACAGTTCAAGTTGTTCCAACAGACGATTTTCAAGAGATTTCAAGGTAAACCTAACATGGAGGACACAGAGTCATCTCAGGCTACGGCTGGAGTCATTATGCTCAAGTCCATCTACAAATGGATCAAGTGCTTTTTGCTCCAGATAGAAATCAATACTGTCTCACTGCGCTTTGACCAACACTCGAAAAGCATGAATGTGTGCATGAATGCCTCCAGACGAGGTATTCACTTAAACTGGACTCTAGAAATGTTGTTCTGATTTAAATGTCTTGCCTGAGGAGGGGATTTCTCTCGAGCCCCTCCATGTGGTGCCCTTAGGATCACCTGGGCCTAGTGTGCTCAGGTGACTGGGGTAACACAGGTCAGGTTGAGCCCCCTGCAGATCATCCTGCGGTGCTCCTGCTGATGACACTGATGAATGGGACCAGCTGTGAGAGCGAGCGTCCCTCTGCAGAATGCACATGGACTGCTGCACAAACCTGCATCTATGTGCAATCGGCCTAATTAACACCAGACCTACTTCATCTCCCAGCGATGGAAAGGTCCAGGCACTGACCTCAACCATGGGAATCAATACTCAAAGCACCACAGAGATTTACCTTTAAAAAGAAACAATTAGTGAGCACAAGCTGCATGGAAACCATCAAAGACAGCTGGATTAAACTCTGAGAAACTCATAATCAGAGCCGCCAACGTCTGCATTAAAAATGCATTGAGGTTTATGTCTTTGACACCAGGAAAACAATAAAAGGATAAACTAAAGTGCAGAGAGTCTAAGGTCTTTCAGGACGAGCTTCTAAGACTTTATCTATCCATCACAACAACAACACTTAAGAAGAAATGAATAGGTATATCTTGCTGACTAATCGCTCTTTGACTTGGTCACACTGAAGAACAAAATGAAGACAAATAAAGAACACCATCCACAGTCATGGTTCAACATGTGGCCAAATCAGTTTTACAAGCAAAGATGCTATCGAGGAATTATCTTGCATCGCTGAAATGCAATGATCAGAAATGCAATCGGTTTCACTGAAGCTACCTGTTGCACAGGATCAGACTTGACTTTTAGATTTCAAGAATCATCTCTCCCATCTATTCAAAGTCACAGAAGAAGAAGAAGAAGAAGAAGAAGAAAAAAAAACAAGCCTTGAAAGCGTCAGCTGCTAGCGTACATTGGCATTACCTCAAAAAGGCATCTGCACAGATCCAGTCATCTTGTTATTCCAGTCTTTGCTCTGACAACTTTCTAATGTCTCTCACTGTATGTTACCGACAGCATCTGAGCCTATCGGTGTCTGTGGGTGGTGAGTATGACTGAGCAAGTGAGGTATGTGTGAGTGTGTGTGTGTGTGTGTGTGTGTATGTGTTTGTGTGATGGCATGCCAGAGTATTTTTGGGCCCTGCCTGCTTAAATGCAGCTTGCATGAATCATGACTTCCCACATAGTAGGTCAGTGAGCGGGGTGAGTCATATTGCTGTCTTATATGGTAACACGCTGCACATGTGACAGAAACACTGGGGTTATCTATAGACTGGGCTTGCTGCTCTGTCTCAGCTCTGTCTTGGTCTTCAGATCATATTCAAACTCATTTGTCTTTATTTCATGGCCAGACTTAAAAATGCAAGTATCACAACAGGCATTCATTACTGCACAAATGCACTAGAAAGGACAAATTAATATACTTTACACTAAGTCTTTGACACAATATAGAAAGAATAGCAGATGCGTATTGCATTTCCTACCTCTTGCTTGATATTTGAAGTGACAATGGCAAGGTACACCTGCACACACCATAATCTGTTTGTCTAAACCTCTTCCTGTGTGACTGGCTGAATCAACAAGGAAACATGTTTGGTGTTTGCAGACACATCAATCTGCAAGTACAGAAAACCACCTCACGATGGAAACGAAACGCCCCCAAACATCACTACCAAGAGGGAAAGTGGCCTTTGAGGGACTGGATTAGGATGTGGAGCATTTTGCAGAGCGCTAATTAGGCCAGTGATTGGCAGGCCAAGTGGCTGCTAGCATGTGTGCACCCAAGACTGGATTATGTACTGCATTATTAATGGAGCCCATTGGAAGATGATGGTGTGGGGGGTAGGGTTGCGGTGCATGCGAAACAATAAAATCAGCGTCAATCGTCAATTCTGACAAAAAAAAAAAGAGCATGCATGGAAAATAAGGCAAGTGGAAAGTCTCCCCACAGGAAAGAGTTGACACAGAGGCATTGCCCACGTCAGAACCTTTAAAAGCCACGTCTGTACGCATGTATGTGCGTGTGTGGGTGTGCAAAGCCAAGTGTGTGTGTGTGTGTGTGATCATGTGTCTATGCGTGAGTGGGCTGGAGGGTACAGGAGACAGAGAAAAGCAGTTTCACACACTGCTGTTTTGTGTGCGACACATCAGGTTTTAAGATAAATGCTCTTGTTGTTGTAGCAACACACATAAATGTGCAAAGCCGGGGCAATGGTATAAATATCCAGCTGAGATCAAAGGGCCACATAGCCAGGCTGTGAGGAAGATGAAAGACAACATCCACTGATGTGACTGATGGTAATACATCCTTTCCGAGCACAAAGAAACATCCAACATTTCTGTCTTGAGCTGGACGCCACGCTGCAGTGCCGTTTGTTTGTGTGCTCGTTCTGCCGTTCCAGCTGCAGTGAAAGACCACACACGAGACCAGAGGGCCGCGTTAGTGGTTCCCTCCCAACCATTCCCAAACAAGCTTGTTTAGCAGTACACTTCTTGTTTTCTCCCTTCACAAAAGAAAAGGCTGCCATTCATACTGGATGTTTGACAACGACACCAGCATTTCTTCTTCTGACAGATCATTGAAATCTAATATGAGGAACATGTGCCACTAAATGGATGTGGCTATTGGAAGTGCGCCAAGCACCTGAGTTACAACAACAAATACAAGACAGACAACATGACGGGACTAACTGTATGACAAAAGCATCTCCAGTTAAGACAGGCATTACAATTGAAATATGTAAATCCTGAAGATTTTGCAAGTTCTCTAAAACACACTGGAATTCATCAAGAGTAATAACATCCATCTCATCTTATTTTCTTTAAACATTGACATTTGAAAGTTATTTTTTCTTCTTAAGCTCTGCTTGTGCTGAAGGCAAAATTCAAAACTCAGTCTGACATGGACCTGTAGAAAAGCAGGCCGAGACTGTTTGACCGGATCCAAAATGTGGTCGACCCAAACTCCACCGCTGCCTGAGCATCCGTGGGAAAAAAAAGACTAAAGGAGACTTGTGTCAAAATAAATGTTTCTGCTGTGAAGGTTGTGACACACTTGATAGAGAGTCTGCTTGGATCTATTAGGCTATTACACACACTGACACATTGACTGGAGACCTGAGGCAATACAACGTGACTCGACCAGACCCTTTTAGGCTGACCCAGCCCGATCCCTGTGAAGCATCTTCCCACCACTTAAGTAACACTACAGTGTATTGTGTTTGTCAAAATTTAAGTTGTTACACAGGAAAACCTAAAGATTATATTTGAAAATGACTTTTCAGAGAACTTAATGCCGACCAGGGATTAAAATAAATCTATGCTTCTGATTTTAATCTTTGATGTTGAGTAATCCTTCACAGTCTGAAGAGTATAACACTTTCACTCTCACTGGCCTAGGTAATCACACAGGTTCACATAATAAACTATATGTCATTCAGACAGTGCATGTCTAGGGATTTGATGAGCAGCCGTTGCTGTCAGTTTACTCGTGTTGGGGGGCATGAGGGAGGAGGACACATTCACATGTTCCAACACTTGAAGCTCACTCACATTACCCAGCCAGAGAATGGCCATACCGGGTTAGAGGACCCACTGGCAGCAGCAGCCACACAGTGTGAGGGAGCTAATTTAGGGAGTGATGTGAGGGTGAAAAAACACACACACACACACACACACACACACACACACACACACACACACACACACACACACACACACACACACAC